>OY726518.1:130853884-130959275 GCA_963383655.1 Bathymodiolus septemdierum
TATTGATGTACGAGATCAGATGTTACTCCTATAATAGTAACTGAATTGTTGTATTGTATTGTATTTGTTGATCTTCTTGTTGTTAGTATTAGGCTAAGACAATTATAGGTGTATAATATTGATGTACGAGATCAGATGTTGCTCCTATAATAGTAACTGAATTGTTGTATTGTATTGTATTTGTTGATCTTCTTGTTGTTAGTATTAGGCTAAGACAATTATAGGTGTATAATATTGATGTACGAGATCAGATGTTACTCCTATAATAGTAACTGAATTGTTGTATTGTATTGTATTTGTTGATCTTCTTGTTGTTAGTATTAGGCTAAGACAATTATAGGTGTATAATATTGATGTACGAGATCAGATGTTACTCCTATAATAGTAACTGAATTGTTGTATTGTATTGTATTTGTTGATCTTCTTGTTGTTAGTATTAGGCTAAGACAATTATAGGTGTATAATATTGATGTACGAGATCAGATGTTACTCCTATAATAGTAACTGAATTGTTGTATTGTATTGTATTTGTTGATCTTCTTGTTGTTAGTATTAGGCTAAGACAATTATAGGTGTATAATATTGATGTACGAGATCAGATGTTACTCCTATAATAGTAACTGAATTGTTGTATTGTATTGTATTTGTTGATCTTCTTGTTGTTAGTATTAGGCTAAGACAATTATAGGTGTATAATATTGATGTACGAGATCAGATGTTACTCCTATAATAGTAACTGAATTGTTGTATTGTATTGTATTTGTTGATCTTCTTGTTGTTAGTATTAGGCTAAGACAATTATAGGTGTATAATATTGATGTACGAGATCAGATGTTACTCCTATAATAGTAACTGAATTGTTGTATTGTATTGTATTTGTTGATCTTCTTGTTGTTAGTATTAGGCTAAGACAATTATAGGTGTATAATATTGATGTACGAGATCAGATGTTACTCCTATAATAGTAGCTGAATTGTTGTATTGTATTGTATTTGTTGATCTTCTTGTTGTTAGTATTAGGCTAAGACAATTATAGGTGTATAATATTGATGTACGAGATCAGATGTTGCTCCTATAATAGTAGCTGAATTGTTGTATTGTATTGTATTTGTTGATCTTCTTCTTGTTAGTATTAGGCTAAGACAATTATAGGTGTATAATATTGATGTACGAGATCAGATGTTACTCCTATAATAGTAGCTGAATTGTTGTATTGTATTGTATTTGTTGATCTTCTTGTTGTTAGTATTAGGCTAAGACAATTATAGGTGTATAATATTGATGTACGAGATCAGATGTTGCTCCTATAATAGTAGCTGAATTGTTGTATTGTATTGTATTTGTTGATCTTCTTCTTGTTAGTATTAGGCTAAGACAATTATAGTTGTATAATATTGATGTACGAGATCAGATGTTGCTCCTATAATAGTAACTGAATTGTTGTATTGTATTGTATTTGTTGATCTTCTTGTTGTTAGTATTAGGCTAAGACAATTATAGTTGTATAATATTGATGTACGAGATCAGATGTTACTCCTATAATAGTAACTGAATTGTTGTATTGTATTGTATTTGTTGATCTTCTTGTTGTTAGTATTAGGCTAAGACAATTATAGGTGTATAATATTGATGTACGAGATCAGATGTTACTCCTATAATAGTAACTGAATTGTTGTATTGTATTGTATTTGTTGATCTTCTTGTTGTTAGTATTAGGCTAAGACAATTATAGGTGTATAATATTGATGTACGAGATCAGATGTTGCTCCTATAATAGTAGCTGAATTGTTGTATTGTATTGTATTTGTTGATCTTCTTCTTGTTAGTATTAGGCTAAGACAATTATAGTTGTATAATATTGATGTACGAGATCAGATGTTACTCCTATAATAGTAACTGAATTGTTGTATTGTATTGTATTTATTGATCTTCTTGTTGTTAGTATTAGGCTAAGACAATTATAGGTGTATAATATTGATGTACGAGATCAGATGTTGCTCCTATAATAGTAGCTGAATTGTTGTATTGTATTGTATTTGTTGATCTTCTTGTTGTTAGTATTAGGCTAAGACAATTATAGGTGTATAATATTGATGTACGAGATCAGATGTTGTTCCTATAATAGTAGCTGAATTGTTGTATTGTATTGTATTTGTTGATCTTCTTGTTGTTAGTATTAGGCTAAGACAATTATAGGTGTATAATATTGATGTACGAGATCAGATGTTACTCCTATAATAGTAACTGAATTGTTGCATTGTATTGTATTTGTTGATCTTCTTGTTGTTAGTATTAGGCTAAGACAATTATAGGTGTATAATATTGATGTACGAGATCAGATGTTACTCCTATAATAGTAACTGAATTGTTGTATTGTATTGTATTTGTTGATCTTCTTGTTGTTAGTATTAGGCTAAGACAATTATAGGTGTATAATATTGATGTACGAGATCAGATGTTACTCCTATAATAGTAACTGAATTGTTGTATTGTATTGTATTTATTGATCTTCTTGTTGTTAGTATTAGGCTAAGACAATTATAGGTGTATAATATTGATGTACGAGATCAGATGTTACTCCTATAATAGTAACTGAATTGTTGTATTGTATTTGTATTTGTTGATCTTCTTGTTGTTAGTATTAGGCTAAGACAATTATAGGTGTATAATATTGATGTACGAGATCAGATGTTACTCCTATAATAGTAGCTGAATTGTTGTATTGTATTGTATTTGTTGATCTTCTTGTTGTTAGTATTAGGCTAAGACAATTATAGTTGTATAATATTGATGTACGAGATCAGATGTTACTCCTATAATAGTAACTGAATTGTTGTATTGTATTGTATTTATTGATCTTCTTGTTGTTAGTATTAGGCTAAGACAATTATAGGTGTATAATATTGATGTACGAGATCAGATGTTGCTCCTATAATAGTAGCTGAATTGTTGTATTGTATTGTATTTGTTGATCTTCTTGTTGTTAGTATTAGGCTAAGACAATTATAGGTGTATAATATTGATGTACGAGATCAGATGTTACTCCTATAATAGTAACTGAATTGTTGTATTGTATTGTATTTATTGATCTTCTTGTTGTTAGTATTAGGCTAAGACAATTATAGTTGTATAATATTGATGTACGAGATCAGATGTTACTCCTATAATAGTAACTGAATTGTTGTATTGTATTGTATTTGTTGATCTTCTTGTTGTTAGTATTAGGCTAAGACAATTATAGGTGTATAATATTGATGTACGAGATCAGATGTTACTCCTATAATAGTAGCTGAATTGTTGTATTGTATTGTATTTATTGATCTTCTTGTTGTTAGTATTAGGCTAAGACAATTATAGGTGTATAATATTGATGTACGAGATCAGATGTTGCTCCTATAATAGTAACTGAATTGTTGTATTGTATTGTATTTGTTGATCTTCTTGTTGTTAGTATTAGGCTAAGACAATTATAGGTGTATAATATTGATGTACGAGATCAGATGTTGCTCCTATAATAGTAACTGAATTGTTGTATTGTATTGTATTTGTTGATCTTCTTGTTGTTAGTATTAGGCTAAGACAATTATATGTGTATAATATTGATGTACGAGATCAGATGTTGCTCCTATAATAGTAGCTGAATTGTTGTATTGTATTGTATTTGTTGATCTTCTTCTTGTTAGTATTAGGCTAAGACAATTATAGGTGTATAATATTGATGTACGAGATCAGATGTTGTTCCTATAATAGTAGCTGAATTGTTGTATTGTATTGTATTTGTTGATCTTCTTCTTGTTAGTATTAGGCTAAGACAATTATAGGTGTATAATATTGATGTACGAGATCAGATGTTACTCCTATAATAGTAACTGAATTGTTGTATTGTATTGTATTTGTTGATCTTCTTGTTGTTAGTATTAGGCTAAGACAATTATAGGTGTATAATATTGATGTACGAGATCAGATGTTACTCCTATAATAGTAACTGAATTGTTGTATTGTATTGTATTTGTTGATCTTCTTCTTGTTAGTATTAGGCTAAGACAATTATAGGTGTATAATATTGATGTACGAGATCAGATGTTACTCCTATAATAGTAACTGAATTGTTGTATTGTATTGTATTTGTTGATCTTCTTGTTGTTAGTATTAGGCTAAGACAATTATAGGTGTATAATATTGATGTACGAGATCAGATGTTACTCCTATAATAGTAACTGAATTGTTGTATTGTATTGTATTTGTTGATCTTCTTGTTGTTAGTATTAGGCTAAGACAATTATAGTTGTATAATATTGATGTACGAGATCAGATGTTACTCCTATAATAGTAGCTGAATTGTTGTATTGTATTGTATTTGTTGATCTTCTTGTTGTTAGTATTAGGCTAAGACAATTATATGTGTATAATATTGATGTACGAGATCAGATGTTGCTCCTATAATAGTAGCTGAATTGTTGTATTGTATTGTATTTGTTGATCTTCTTCTTGTTAGTATTAGGCTAAGACAATTATAGGTGTATAATATTGATGTACGAGATCAGATGTTGTTCCTATAATAGTAGCTGAATTGTTGTATTGTATTGTATTTGTTGATCTTCTTCTTGTTAGTATTAGGCTAAGACAATTATAGGTGTATAATATTGATGTACGAGATCAGATGTTACTCCTATAATAGTAACTGAATTGTTGTATTGTATTGTATTTGTTGATCTTCTTGTTGTTAGTATTAGGCTAAGACAATTATAGTTGTATAATATTGATGTACGAGATCAGATGTTGCTCCTATAATAGTAGCTGAATTGTTGTATTGTATTGTATTTGTTGATCTTCTTGTTGTTAGTATTAGGCTAAGACAATTATAGGTGTATAATATTGATGTACGAGATCAGATGTTACTCCTATAATAGTAACTGAATTGTTGTATTGTATTGTATTTGTTGATCTTCTTGTTGTTAGTATTAGGCTAAGACAATTATAGGTGTATAATATTGATGTACGAGATCAGATGTTACTCCTATAATAGTAACTGAATTGTTGTATTGTATTGTATTTGTTGATCTTCTTGTTGTTAGTATTAGGCTAAGACAATTATAGTTGTATAATATTGATGTACGAGATCAGATGTTACTCCTATAATAGTAGCTGAATTGTTGTATTGTATTGTATTTGTTGATCTTCTTCTTGTTAGTATTAGGCTAAGACAATTATAGTTGTATAATATTGATGTACGAGATCAGATGTTGCTCCTATAATAGTAGCTGAATTGTTGTATTGTATTGTATTTGTTGATCTTCTTGTTGTTAGTATTAGGCTAAGACAATTATAGGTGTATAATATTGATGTACGAGATCAGATGTTACTCCTATAATAGTAGCTGAATTGTTGTATTGTATTGTATTTGTTGATCTTCTTGTTGTTAGTATTAGGCTAAGACAATTATAGTTGTATAATATTGATGTACGAGATCAGATGTTACTCCTATAATAGTAGCTGAATTGTTGTATTGTATTGTATTTGTTGATCTTCTTGTTGTTAGTATTAGGCTAAGACAATTATAGGTGTATAATATTGATGTACGAGATCAGATGTTGCTCCTATAATAGTAACTGAATTGTTGTATTGTATTGTATTTGTTGATCTTCTTGTTGTTAGTATTAGGCTAAGACAATTATAGTTGTATAATATTGATGTACGAGATCAGATGTTGCTCCTATAATAGTAACTGAATTGTTGTATTGTATTGTATTTGTTGATCTTCTTGTTGTTAGTATTAGGCTAAGACAATTATAGGTGTATAATATTGATGTACGAGATCAGATGTTACTCCTATAATAGTAACTGAATTGTTGTATTGTATTGTATTTGTTGATCTTCTTGTTGTTAGTATTAGGCTAAGACAATTATAGGTGTATAATATTGATGTACGAGATCAGATGTTACTCCTATAATAGTAGCTGAATTGTTGTATTGTATTGTATTTGTTGATCTTCTTGTTGTTAGTATTAGGCTAAGACAATTATAGGTGTATAATATTGATGTACGAGATCAGATGTTACTCCTATAATAGTAACTGAATTGTTGTATTGTATTGTATTTGTTGATCTTCTTGTTGTTAGTATTAGGCTAAGACAATTATAGGTGTATAATATTGATGTACGAGATCAGATGTTGCTCCTATAATAGTAACTGAATTGTTGTATTGTATTGTATTTGTTGATCTTCTTGTTGTTAGTATTAGGCTAAGACAATTATAGGTGTATAATATTGATGTACGAGATCAGATGTTACTCCTATAATAGTAGCTGAATTGTTGTATTGTATTGTATTTGTTGATCTTCTTGTTGTTAGTATTAGGCTAAGACAATTATAGGTGTATAATATTGATGTACGAGATCAGATGTTACTCCTATAATAGTAGCTGAATTGTTGTATTGTATTGTATTTGTTGATCTTCTTGTTGTTAGTATTAGGCTAAGACAATTATAGGTGTATAATATTGATGTACGAGATCAGATGTTACTCCTATAATAGTAACTGAATTGTTGTATTGTATTGTATTTGTTGATCTTCTTGTTGTTAGTATTAGGCTAAGACAATTATAGTTGTATAATATTGATGTACGAGATCAGATGTTGCTCCTATAATAGTAGCTGAATTGTTGTATTGTATTGTATTTGTTGATCTTCTTCTTGTTAGTATTAGGCTAAGACAATTATAGTTGTATAATATTGATGTACGAGATCAGATGTTGCTCCTATAATAGTAGCTGAATTGTTGTATTGTATTGTATTTGTTGATCTTCTTGTTGTTAGTATTAGGCTAAGACAATTATAGGTGTATAATATTGATGTACGAGATCAGATGTTGCTCCTATAATAGTAACTGAATTGTTGTATTGTATTGTATTTGTTGATCTTCTTGTTGTTAGTATTAGGCTAAGACAATTATAGGTGTATAATATTGATGTACGAGATCAGATGTTACTCCTATAATAGTAACTGAATTGTTGTATTGTATTGTATTTATTGATCTTCTTGTTGTTAGTATTAGGCTAAGACAATTATAGTTGTATAATATTGATGTACGAGATCAGATGTTGCTCCTATAATAGTAACTGAATTGTTGTATTGTATTGTATTTGTTGATCTTCTTGTTGTTAGTATTAGGCTAAGACAATTATAGTTGTATAATATTGATGTACGAGATCAGATGTTACTCCTATAATAGTAGCTGAATTGTTGTATTGTATTGTATTTGTTGATCTTCTTGTTGTTAGTATTAGGCTAAGACAATTATAGGTGTATAATATTGATGTACGAGATCAGATGTTACTCCTATAATAGTAACTGAATTGTTCCATTGTATTGTATTTGTTGATCTTCTTGTTGTTAGTATTAGGCTAAGACAATTATAGGTGTATAATATTGATGTACGAGATCAGATGTTACTCCTATAATAGTAACTGAATTGTTGTATTGTATTGTATTTGTTGATCTTCTTGTTGTTAGTATTAGGCTAAGACAATTATAGGTGTATAATATTGATGTACGAGATCAGATGTTACTCCTATAATAGTAGCTGAATTGTTGTATTGTATTGTATTTATTGATCTTCTTGTTGTTAGTATTAGGCTAAGACAATTATAGGTGTATAATATTGATGTACGAGATCAGATGTTACTCCTATAATAGTAACTGAATTGTTGTATTGTATTGTATTTGTTGATCTTCTTGTTGTTAGTATTAGGCTAAGACAATTATATGTGTATAATATTGATGTACGAGATCAGATGTTGCTCCTATAATAGTAACTGAATTGTTGTATTGTATTGTATTTGTTGATCTTCTTGTTGTTAGTATTAGGCTAAGACAATTATATGTGTATAATATTGATGTACGAGATCAGATGTTACTCCTATAATAGTAACTGAATTGTTGTATTGTATTGTATTTGTTGATCTTCTTGTTGTTAGTATTAGGCTAAGACAATTATATGTGTATAATATTGATGTACGAGATCAGATGTTGCTCCTATAATAGTAACTGAATTGTTGTATTGTATTGTATTTGTTGATCTTCTTCTTGTTAGTATTAGGCTAAGACAATTATAGGTGTATAATATTGATGTACGAGATCAGATGTTACTCCTATAATAGTAACTGAATTGTTGTATTGTATTGTATTTGTTGATCTTCTTCTTGTTAGTATTAGGCTAAGACAATTATAGGTGTATAATATTGATGTACGAGATCAGATGTTACTCCTATAATAGTAACTGAATTGTTGTATTGTATTGTATTTGTTGATCTTCTTGTTGTTAGTATTAGGCTAAGACAATTATAGGTGTATAATATTGATGTACGAGATCAGATGTTGCTCCTATAATAGTAGCTGAATTGTTGTATTGTATTGTATTTGTTGATCTTCTTGTTGTTAGTATTAGGCTAAGACAATTATAGGTGTATAATATTGATGTACGAGATCAGATGTTACTCCTATAATAGTAACTGAATTGTTGTATTGTATTGTATTTGTTGATCTTCTTGTTGTTAGTATTAGGCTAAGACAATTATAGGTGTATAATATTGATGTACGAGATCAGATGTTGCTCCTATAATAGTAGCTGAATTGTTGTATTGTATTGTATTTGTTGATCTTCTTGTTGTTAGTATTAGGCTAAGACAATTATAGGTGTATAATATTGATGTACGAGATCAGATGTTACTCCTATAATAGTAACTGAATTGTTGCATTGTATTGTATTTGTTGATCTTCTTGTTGTTAGTATTAGGCTAAGACAATTATAGGTGTATAATATTGATGTACGAGATCAGATGTTACTCCTATAATAGTAACTGAATTGTTGTATTGTATTGTATTTGTTGATCTTCTTGTTGTTAGTATTAGGCTAAGACAATTATAGGTGTATAATATTGATGTACGAGATCAGATGTTACTCCTATAATAGTAACTGAATTGTTGTATTGTATTGTATTTGTTGATCTTCTTGTTGTTAGTATTAGGCTAAGACAATTATAGGTGTATAATATTGATGTACGAGATCAGATGTTACTCCTATAATAGTAACTGAATTGTTGTATTGTATTGTATTTGTTGATCTTCTTGTTGTTAGTATTAGGCTAAGACAATTATAGTTGTATAATATTGATGTACGAGATCAGATGTTGCTCCTATAATAGTAGCTGAATTGTTGTATTGTATTGTATTTGTTGATCTTCTTCTTGTTAGTATTAGGCTAAGACAATTATAGTTGTATAATATTGATGTACGAGATCAGATGTTGCTCCTATAATAGTAGCTGAATTGTTGTATTGTATTGTATTTGTTGATCTTCTTGTTGTTAGTATTAGGCTAAGACAATTATAGGTGTATAATATTGATGTACGAGATCAGATGTTGCTCCTATAATAGTAACTGAATTGTTGTATTGTATTGTATTTGTTGATCTTCTTGTTGTTAGTATTAGGCTAAGACAATTATAGGTGTATAATATTGATGTACGAGATCAGATGTTACTCCTATAATAGTAACTGAATTGTTGTATTGTATTGTATTTATTGATCTTCTTGTTGTTAGTATTAGGCTAAGACAATTATAGTTGTATAATATTGATGTACGAGATCAGATGTTGCTCCTATAATAGTAACTGAATTGTTGTATTGTATTGTATTTGTTGATCTTCTTGTTGTTAGTATTAGGCTAAGACAATTATAGTTGTATAATATTGATGTACGAGATCAGATGTTACTCCTATAATAGTAGCTGAATTGTTGTATTGTATTGTATTTGTTGATCTTCTTGTTGTTAGTATTAGGCTAAGACAATTATAGGTGTATAATATTGATGTACGAGATCAGATGTTACTCCTATAATAGTAACTGAATTGTTCCATTGTATTGTATTTGTTGATCTTCTTGTTGTTAGTATTAGGCTAAGACAATTATAGGTGTATAATATTGATGTACGAGATCAGATGTTACTCCTATAATAGTAACTGAATTGTTGTATTGTATTGTATTTGTTGATCTTCTTGTTGTTAGTATTAGGCTAAGACAATTATAGGTGTATAATATTGATGTACGAGATCAGATGTTACTCCTATAATAGTAGCTGAATTGTTGTATTGTATTGTATTTATTGATCTTCTTGTTGTTAGTATTAGGCTAAGACAATTATAGGTGTATAATATTGTTGTACGAGATCAGATGTTACTCCTATAATAGTAACTGAATTGTTGTATTGTATTGTATTTGTTGATCTTCTTGTTGTTAGTATTAGGCTAAGACAATTATATGTGTATAATATTGATGTACGAGATCAGATGTTGCTCCTATAATAGTAACTGAATTGTTGTATTGTATTGTATTTGTTGATCTTCTTCTTGTTAGTATTAGGCTAAGACAATTATAGGTGTATAATATTGATGTACGAGATCAGATGTTACTCCTATAATAGTAACTGAATTGTTGTATTGTATTGTATTTGTTGATCTTCTTCTTGTTAGTATTAGGCTAAGACAATTATAGGTGTATAATATTGATGTACGAGATCAGATGTTACTCCTATAATAGTAACTGAATTGTTGTATTGTATTGTATTTGTTGATCTTCTTGTTGTTAGTATTAGGCTAAGACAATTATAGGTGTATAATATTGATGTACGAGATCAGATGTTGCTCCTATAATAGTAGCTGAATTGTTGTATTGTATTGTATTTGTTGATCTTCTTGTTGTTAGTATTAGGCTAAGACAATTATAGGTGTATAATATTGATGTACGAGATCAGATGTTACTCCTATAATAGTAACTGAATTGTTGTATTGTATTGTATTTGTTGATCTTCTTGTTGTTAGTATTAGGCTAAGACAATTATAGGTGTATAATATTGATGTACGAGATCAGATGTTGCTCCTATAATAGTAGCTGAATTGTTGTATTGTATTGTATTTGTTGATCTTCTTGTTGTTAGTATTAGGCTAAGACAATTATAGGTGTATAATATTGATGTACGAGATCAGATGTTACTCCTATAATAGTAACTGAATTGTTGCATTGTATTGTATTTGTTGATCTTCTTGTTGTTAGTATTAGGCTAAGACAATTATAGGTGTATAATATTGATGTACGAGATCAGATGTTGCTCCTATAATAGTAGCTGAATTGTTGTATTGTATTGTATTTGTTGATTTTCTTGTTGTTAGTATTAGGCTAAGACAATTATAGGTGTATAATATTGATGTACGAGATCAGATGTTGCTCCTATAATAGTAGCTGAATTGTTGTATTGTATTGTATTTGTTGATCTTCTTCTTGTTAGTATTAGGCTAAGACAATTATAGTTGTATAATATTGATGTACGAGATCAGATGTTGCTCCTATAATAGTAGCTGAATTGTTGTATTGTATTGTATTTGTTGATCTTCTTGTTGTTAGTATTAGGCTAAGACAATTATAGGTGTATAATATTGATGTACGAGATCAGATGTTACTCCTATAATAGTAACTGAATTGTTGTATTGTATTGTATTTGTTGATCTTCTTGTTGTTAGTATTAGGCTAAGACAATTATAGGTGTATAATATTGATGTACGAGATCAGATGTTACTCCTATAATAGTAACTGAATTGTTCCATTGTATTGTATTTGTTGATCTTCTTGTTGTTAGTATTAGGCTAAGACAATTATAGGTGTATAATATTGATGTACGAGATCAGATGTTACTCCTATAATAGTAACTGAATTGTTGTATTGTATTGTATTTGTTGATCTTCTTGTTGTTAGTATTAGGCTAAGACAATTATAGGTGTATAATATTGATGTACGAGATCAGATGTTACTCCTATAATAGTAACTGAATTGTTGTATTGTATTGTATTTGTTGATCTTCTTGTTGTTAGTATTAGGCTAAGACAATTATAGGTGTATAATATTGATGTACGAGATCAGATGTTACTCCTATAATAGTAGCTGAATTGTTGTATTGTATTGTATTTGTTGATCTTCTTCTTGTTAGTATTAGGCTAAGACAATTATAGTTGTATAATATTGATGTACGAGATCAGATGTTACTCCTATAATAGTAACTGAATTGTTGTATTGTATTGTATTTGTTGATCTTCTTGTTGTTAGTATTAGGCTAAGACAATTATAGGTGTATAATATTGATGTACGAGATCAGATGTTACTCCTATAATAGTAACTGAATTGTTCCATTGTATTGTATTTATTGATCTTCTTCTTGTTAGTATTAGGCTAAGACAATTATAGGTGTATAATATTGATGTACGAGATCAGATGTTACTCCTATAATAGTAACTGAATTGTTGTATTGTATTGTATTTGTTGATCTTCTTGTTGTTAGTATTAGGCTAAGACAATTATAGGTGTATAATATTGATGTACGAGATCAGATGTTACTCCTATAATAGTAACTGAATTGTTGTATTGTATTGTATTTGTTGATCTTCTTGTTGTTAGTATTAGGCTAAGACAATTATAGGTGTATAATATTGATGTACGAGATCAGATGTTGCTCCTATAATAGTAGCTGAATTGTTGTATTGTATTGTATTTGTTGATCTTCTTGTTGTTAGTATTAGGCTAAGACAATTATAGGTGTATAATATTGATGTACGAGATCAGATGTTACTCCTATAATAGTAACTGAATTGTTGCATTGTATTGTATTTGTTGATCTTCTTGTTGTTAGTATTAGGCTAAGACAATTATAGGTGTATAATATTGATGTACGAGATCAGATGTTGCTCCTATAATAGTAGCTGAATTGTTGTATTGTATTGTATTTGTTGATTTTCTTGTTGTTAGTATTAGGCTAAGACAATTATAGGTGTATAATATTGATGTACGAGATCAGATGTTGCTCCTATAATAGTAGCTGAATTGTTGTATTGTATTGTATTTGTTGATCTTCTTCTTGTTAGTATTAGGCTAAGACAATTATAGTTGTATAATATTGATGTACGAGATCAGATGTTGCTCCTATAATAGTAGCTGAATTGTTGTATTGTATTGTATTTGTTGATCTTCTTGTTGTTAGTATTAGGCTAAGACAATTATAGGTGTATAATATTGATGTACGAGATCAGATGTTGCTCCTATAATAGTAGCTGAATTGTTGTATTGTATTGTATTTGTTGATCTTCTTGTTGTTAGTATTAGGCTAAGACAATTATAGGTGTATAATATTGATGTACGAGATCAGATGTTACTCCTATAATAGTAACTGAATTGTTGTATTGTATTGTATTTGTTGATCTTCTTGTTGTTAGTATTAGGCTAAGACAATTATAGGTGTATAATATTGATGTACGAGATCAGATGTTACTCCTATAATAGTAACTGAATTGTTGTATTGTATTGTATTTGTTGATCTTCTTGTTGTTAGTATTAGGCTAAGAAAATTATATGTGTATAATATTGATGTACGAGATCAGATGTTGCTCCTATAATAGTAACTGAATTGTTGTATTGTATTGTATTTGTTGATCTTCTTGTTGTTAGTATTAGGCTAAGACAATTATAGGTGTATAATATTGATGTACGAGATCAGATGTTGCTCCTATAATAGTAGCTGAATTGTTGTATTGTATTGTATTTGTTGATCTTCTTGTTGTTAGTATTAGGCTAAGACAATTATAGGTGTATAATATTGATGTACGAGATCAGATGTTACTCCTATAATAGTAACTGAATTGTTGTATTGTATTGTATTTGTTGATCTTCTTGTTGTTAGTATTAGGCTAAGACAATTATAGGTGTATAATATTGATGTACGAGATCAGATGTTACTCCTATAATAGTAGCTGAATTGTTGTATTGTATTGTATTTGTTGATCTTCTTGTTGTTAGTATTAGGCTAAGACAATTATAGTTGTATAATATTGATGTACGAGATCAGATGTTACTCCTATAATAGTAACTGAATTGTTGTATTGTATTGTATTTGTTGATCTTCTTGTTGTTAGTATTAGGCTAAGACAATTATAGTTGTATAATATTGATGTACGAGATCAGATGTTACTCCTATAATAGTAACTGAATTGTTGTATTGTATTGTATTTGTTGATCTTCTTGTTGTTAGTATTAGGCTAAGACAATTATAGTTGTATAATATTGATGTACGAGATCAGATGTTACTCCTATAATAGTAACTGAATTGTTGTATTGTATTGTATTTATTGATCTTCTTGTTGGTAGTATTAGGCTAAGACAATTATAGGTGTATAATATTGATGTACGAGATCAGATGTTACTCCTATAATAGTAACTGAATTGTTGTATTGTATTGTATTTGTTGATCTTCTTGTTGTTAGTATTAGGCTAAGACAATTATAGTTGTATAATATTGATGTACGAGATCAGATGTTACTCCTATAATAGTAACTGAATTGTTGTATTGTATTGTATTTGTTGATCTTCTTCTTGTTAGTATTAGGCTAAGACAATTATAGGTGTATAATATTGATGTACGAGATCAGATGTTGCTCCTATAATAGTAGCTGAATTGTTGTATTGTATTGTATTTGTTGATCTTCTTGTTGTTAGTATTAGGCTAAGACAATTATATGTGTATAATATTGATGTACGAGATCAGATGTTACTCCTATAATAGTAACTGAATTGTTGTATTGTATTGTATTTGTTGATCTTCTTGTTGTTAGTATTAGGCTAAGACAATTATATGTGTATAATATTGATGTACGAGATCAGATGTTACTCCTATAATAGTAACTGAATTGTTGTATTGTATTGTATTTGTTGATCTTCTTCTTGTTAGTATTAGGCTAAGACAATTATAGGTGTATAATATTGATGTACGAGATCAGATGTTACTCCTATAATAGTAACTGAATTGTTGTATTGTATTGTATTTGTTGATCTTCTTGTTGTTAGTATTAGGCTAAGACAATTATAGTTGTATAATATTGATGTACGAGATCAGATGTTGCTCCTATAATAGTAGCTGAATTGTTGTATTGTATTGTATTTGTTGATCTTCTTGTTGTTAGTATTAGGCTAAGACAATTATAGGTGTATAATATTGATGTACGAGATCAGATGTTGCTCCTATAATAGTAGCTGAATTGTTGTATTGTATTGTATTTATTGATCTTCTTGTTGTTAGTATTAGGCTAAGACAATTATAGGTGTATAATATTGATGTACGAGATCAGATGTTACTCCTATAATAGTAACTGAATTGTTGTATTGTATTGTATTTGTTGATCTTCTTGTTGTTAGTATTAGGCTAAGACAATTATATGTGTATAATATTGATGTACGAGATCAGATGTTGCTCCTATAATAGTAACTGAATTGTTGTATTGTATTGTATTTGTTGATCTTCTTGTTGTTAGTATTAGGCTAAGACAATTATAGGTGTATAATATTGATGTACGAGATCAGATGTTACTCCTATAATAGTAGCTGAATTGTTGTATTGTATTGTATTTGTTGATCTTCTTGTTGTTAGTATTAGGCTAAGACAATTATAGTTGTATAATATTGATGTACGAGATCAGATGTTACTCCTATAATAGTAGCTGAATTGTTGTATTGTATTGTATTTGTTGATCTTCTTGTTGTTAGTATTAGGCTAAGACAATTATAGTTGTATAATATTGATGTACGAGATCAGATGTTACTCCTATAATAGTAACTGAATTGTTGTATTGTATTGTATTTGTTGATCTTCTTGTTGTTAGTATTAGGCTAAGACAATTATAGGTGTATAATATTGATGTACGAGATCAGATGTTACTCCTATAATAGTAACTGAATTGTTGTATTGTATTGTATTTGTTGATCTTCTTGTTGTTAGTATTAGGCTAAGACAATTATAGGTGTATAATATTGATGTACGAGATCAGATGTTACTCCTATAATAGTAACTGAATTGTTGTATTGTATTGTATTTGTTGATCTTCTTGTTGTTAGTATTAGGCTAAGACAATTATAGGTGTATAATATTGATGTACGAGATCAGATGTTACTCCTATAATAGTAACTGAATTGTTGTATTGTATTGTATTTGTTGATCTTCTTGTTGTTAGTATTAGGCTAAGACAATTATATGTGTATAATATTGATGTACGAGATCAGATGTTACTCCTATAATAGTAACTGAATTGTTGTATTGTATTGTATTTGTTGATCTTCTTGTTGTTAGTATTAGGCTAAGACAATTATATGTGTATAATATTGATGTACGAGATCAGATGTTACTCCTATAATAGTAACTGAATTGTTGTATTGTATTGTATTTGTTGATCTTCTTGTTGTTAGTATTAGGCTAAGACAATTATAGGTGTATAATATTGATGTACGAGATCAGATGTTACTCCTATAATAGTAACTGAATTGTTGTATTGTATTGTATTTGTTGATCTTCTTGTTGTTAGTATTAGGCTAAGACAATTATAGGTGTATAATATTGATGTACGAGATCAGATGTTACTCCTATAATAGTAGCTGAATTGTTGTATTGTATTGTATTTGTTGATCTTCTTGTTGTTAGTATTAGGCTAAGACAATTATAGGTGTATAATATTGATGTACGAGATCAGATGTTGCTCCTATAATAGTAGCTGAATTGTTGTATTGTATTGTATTTGTTGATCTTCTTGTTGTTAGTATTAGGCTAAGACAATTATAGGTGTATAATATTGATGTACGAGATCAGATGTTACTCCTATAATAGTAACTGAATTGTTGTATTGTATTGTATTTGTTGATCTTCTTGTTGTTAGTATTAGGCTAAGACAATTATAGGTGTATAATATTGATGTACGAGATCAGATGTTACTCCTATAATAGTAACTGAATTGTTGTATTGTATTGTATTTGTTGATCTTCTTGTTGTTAGTATTAGGCTAAGACAATTATAGGTGTATAATATTGATGTACGAGATCAGATGTTACTCCTATAATAGTAACTGAATTGTTGTATTGTATTGTATTTATTGATCTTCTTGTTGTTAGTATTAGGCTAAGACAATTATAGGTGTATAATATTGATGTACGAGATCAGATGTTACTCCTATAATAGTAACTGAATTGTTGTATTGTATTGTATTTGTTGATCTTCTTGTTGTTAGTATTAGGCTAAGACAATTATAGGTGTATAATATTGATGTACGAGATCAGATGTTGCTCCTATAATAGTAACTGAATTGTTGTATTGTATTGTATTTGTTGATCTTCTTCTTGTTAGTATTAGGCTAAGACAATTATAGGTGTATAATATTGATGTACGAGATCAGATGTTACTCCTATAATAGTAGCTGAATTGTTGTATTGTATTGTATTTGTTGATCTTCTTGTTGTTAGTATTAGGCTAAGACAATTATAGGTGTATAATATTGATGTACGAGATCAGATGTTACTCCTATAATAGTAGCTGAATTGTTGTATTGTATTGTATTTGTTGATCTTCTTGTTGTTAGTATTAGGCTAAGACAATTATAGGTGTATAATATTGATGTACGAGATCAGATGTTACTCCTATAATAGTAACTGAATTGTTGTATTGTATTGTATTTGTTGATCTTCTTGTTGTTAGTATTAGGCTAAGACAATTATATGTGTATAATATTGATGTACGAGATCAGATGTTACTCCTATAATAGTAACTGAATTGTTGTATTGTATTGTATTTGTTGATCTTCTTCTTGTTAGTATTAGGCTAAGACAATTATAGTTGTATAATATTGATGTACGAGATCAGATGTTACTCCTATAATAGTAACTGAATTGTTGTATTGTATTGTATTTGTTGATCTTCTTGTTGTTAATATTAGGCTAAGACAATTATAGGTGTATAATATTGATGTACGAGATCAGATGTTACTCCTATAATAGTAGCTGAATTGTTGTATTGTATTGTATTTGTTGATCTTCTTGTTGTTAGTATTAGGCTAAGACAATTATATGTGTATAATATTGATGTACGAGATCAGATGTTACTCCTATAATAGTAACTGAATTGTTGTATTGTATTGTATTTGTTGATCTTCTTGTTGTTAGTATTAGGCTAAGACAATTATAGGTGTATAATATTGATGTACGAGATCAGATGTTACTCCTATAATAGTAACTGAATTGTTGTATTGTATTGTATTTGTTGATCTTCTTGTTGTTAGTATTAGGCTAAGACAATTATAGTTGTATAATATTGATGTACGAGATCAGATGTTGCTCCTATAATAGTAGCTGAATTGTTGTATTGTATTGTATTTGTTGATCTTCTTGTTGTTAGTATTAGGCTAAGACAATTATAGTTGTATAATATTGATGTACGAGATCAGATGTTGCTCCTATAATAGTAGCTGAATTGTTGTATTGTATTGTATTTGTTGATCTTCTTCTTGTTAGTATTAGGCTAAGACAATTATAGGTGTATAATATTGATGTACGAGATCAGATGTTGCTCCTATAATAGTAGCTGAATTGTTGTATTGTATTGTATTTGTTGATCTTCTTGTTGTTAGTATTAGGCTAAGACAATTATAGTTGTATAATATTGATGTACGAGATCAGATGTTACTCCTATAATAGTAGCTGAATTGTTGTATTGTATTGTATTTATTGATCTTCTTGTTGTTAGTATTAGGCTAAGACAATTATAGGTGTATAATATTGATGTACGAGATCAGATGTTACTCCTATAATAGTAGCTGAATTGTTGTATTGTATTGTATTTATTGATCTTCTTGTTGTTAGTATTAGGCTAAGACAATTATATGTGTATAATATTGATGTACGAGATCAGATGTTACTCCTATAATAGTAACTGAATTGTTGTATTGTATTGTATTTGTTGATCTTCTTCTTGTTAGTATTAGGCTAAGACAATTATAGGTGTATAATATTGATGTACGAGATCAGATGTTGCTCCTATAATAGTAGCTGAATTGTTGTATTGTATTGTATTTGTTGATCTTCTTGTTGTTAGTATTAGGCTAAGACAATTATAGGTGTATAATATTGATGTACGAGATCAGATGTTACTCCTATAATAGTAGCTGAATTGTTGTATTGTATTGTATTTGTTGATCTTCTTGTTGTTAGTATTAGGCTAAGACAATTATAGGTGTATAATATTGATGTACGAGATCAGATGTTGCTCCTATAATAGTAGCTGAATTGTTGTATTGTATTGTATTTGTTGATCTTCTTGTTGTTAGTATTAGGCTAAGACAATTATAGGTGTATAATATTGATGTACGAGATCAGATGTTACTCCTATAATAGTAACTGAATTGTTGTATTGTATTGTATTTGTTGATCTTCTTGTTGTTAGTATTAGGCTAAGACAATTATAGGTGTATAATATTGATGTACGAGATCAGATGTTACTCCTATAATAGTAACTGAATTGTTGTATTGTATTGTATTTGTTGATCTTCTTGTTGTTAGTATTAGGCTAAGACAATTATAGGTGTATAATATTGATGTACGAGATCAGATGTTACTCCTATAATAGTAACTGAATTGTTGTATTGTATTGTATTTGTTGATCTTCTTGTTGTTAGTATTAGGCTAAGACAATTATAGGTGTATAATATTGATGTACGAGATCAGATGTTACTCCTATAATAGTAACTGAATTGTTGTATTGTATTGTATTTGTTGATCTTCTTGTTGTTAGTATTAGGCTAAGACAATTATAGGTGTATAATATTGATGTACGAGATCAGATGTTACTCCTATAATAGTAACTGAATTGTTGTATTGTATTGTATTTGTTGATCTTCTTGTTGTTAGTATTAGGCTAAGACAATTATAGGTGTATAATATTGATGTACGAGATCAGATGTTACTCCTATAATAGTAACTGAATTGTTGTATTGTATTGTATTTGTTGATCTTCTTGTTGTTAGTATTAGGCTAAGACAATTATAGGTGTATAATATTGATGTACGAGATCAGATGTTGCTCCTATAATAGTAACTGAATTGTTGTATTGTATTGTATTTGTTGATCTTCTTGTTGTTAGTATTAGGCTAAGACAATTATAGGTGTATAATATTGATGTACGAGATCAGATGTTACTCCTATAATAGTAGCTGAATTGTTGTATTGTATTGTATTTGTTGATCTTCTTGTTGTTAGTATTAGGCTAAGACAATTATAGGTGTATAATATTGATGTACGAGATCAGATGTTGCTCCTATAATAGTAGCTGAATTGTTGTATTGTATTGTATTTGTTGATCTTCTTGTTGTTAGTATTAGGCTAAGACAGTTATAGGTGTATAATATTGATGTACGAGATCAGATGTTGCTCCTATAATAGTAGCTGAATTGTTGTATTGTATTGTATTTGTTGATCTTCTTGTTGTTAGTATTAGGCTAAGACAATTATAGGTGTATAATATTGATGTACGAGATCAGATGTTACTCCTATAATAGTAACTGAATTGTTGTATTGTATTGTATTTGTTGATCTTCTTGTTGTTAGTATTAGGCTAAGACAATTATAGGTGTATAATATTGATGTACGAGATCAGATGTTGCTCCTATAATAGTAGCTGAATTGTTGTATTGTATTGTATTTGTTGATCTTCTTGTTGTTAGTATTAGGCTAAGACAATTATAGGTGTATAATATTGATGTACGAGATCAGATGTTACTCCTATAATAGTAACTGAATTGTTGTATTGTATTGTATTTGTTGATCTTCTTGTTGTTAGTATTAGGCTAAGACAATTATAGTTGTATAATATTGATGTACGAGATCAGATGTTGCTCCTATAATAGTAACTGAATTGTTGTATTGTATTGTATTTGTTGATCTTCTTGTTGTTAGTATTAGGCTAAGACAATTATAGGTGTATAATATTGATGTACGAGATCAGATGTTGCTCCTATAATAGTAGCTGAATTGTTGTATTGTATTGTATTTGTTGATCTTCTTGTTGTTAGTATTAGGCTAAGACAATTATAGGTGTATAATATTGATGTACGAGATCAGATGTTGCTCCTATAATAGTAACTGAATTGTTGTATTGTATTGTATTTGTTGATCTTCTTGTTGTTAGTATTAGGCTAAGACAATTATAGGTGTATAATATTGATGTACGAGATCAGATGTTGCTCCTATAATAGTAGCTGAATTGTTGTATTGTATTGTATTTGTTGATCTTCTTGTTGTTAGTATTAGGCTAAGACAATTATAGGTGTATAATATTGATGTACGAGATCAGATGTTGCTCCTATAATAGTAACTGAATTGTTGTATTGTATTGTATTTGTTGATCTTCTTCTTGTTAGTATTAGGCTAAGACAATTATAGGTGTATAATATTGATGTACGAGATCAGATGTTACTCCTATAATAGTAACTGAATTGTTGTATTGTATTGTATTTGTTGATCTTCTTGTTGTTAGTATTAGGCTAAGACAATTATAGGTGTATAATATTGATGTACGAGATCAGATGTTGCTCCTATAATAGTAGCTGAATTGTTGTATTGTATTGTATTTGTTGATCTTCTTGTTGTTAGTATTAGGCTAAGACAATTATAGGTGTATAATATTGATGTACGAGATCAGATGTTGCTCCTATAATAGTAGCTGAATTGTTGTATTGTATTGTATTTGTTGATCTTCTTGTTGTTAGTATTAGGCTAAGACAATTATAGGTGTATAATATTGATGTACGAGATCAGATGTTACTCCTATAATAGTAGCTGAATTGTTGTATTGTATTGTATTTGTTGATCTTCTTGTTGTTAGTATTAGGCTAAGACAATTATAGTTGTATAATATTGTTGTACGAGATCAGATGTTACTCCTATAATAGTAGCTGAATTGTTGTATTGTATTGTATTTGTTGATCTTCTTGTTGTTAGTATTAGGCTAAGACAATTATAGGTGTATAATATTGATGTACGAGATCAGATGTTACTCCTATAATAGTAACTGAATTGTTGTATTGTATTGTATTTGTTGATCTTCTTGTTGTTAGTATTAGGCTAAGACAATTATAGGTGTATAATATTGATGTACGAGATCAGATGTTACTCCTATAATAGTAACTGAATTGTTGTATTGTATTGTATTTGTTGATCTTCTTGTTGTTAGTATTAGGCTAAGACAATTATAGGTGTATAATATTGATGTACGAGATCAGATGTTACTCCTATAATAGTAACTGAATTGTTGTATTGTATTGTATTTGTTGATCTTCTTGTTGTTAGTATTAGGCTAAGACAATTATAGGTGTATAATATTGATGTACGAGATCAGATGTTGCTCCTATAATAGTAGCTGAATTGTTGTATTGTATTGTATTTGTTGATCTTCTTGTTGTTAGTATTAGGCTAAGACAATTATAGGTGTATAATATTGATGTACGAGATCAGATGTTACTCCTATAATAGTAACTGAATTGTTGTATTGTATTGTATTTGTTGATCTTCTTGTTGTTAGTATTAGGCTAAGACAATTATAGTTGTATAATATTGATGTACGAGATCAGATGTTGCTCCTATAATAGTAACTGAATTGTTGTATTGTATTGTATTTGTTGATCTTCTTGTTGTTAGTATTAGGCTAAGACAATTATAGGTGTATAATATTGATGTACGAGATCAGATGTTGCTCCTATAATAGTAGCTGAATTGTTGTATTGTATTGTATTTGTTGATCTTCTTGTTGTTAGTATTAGGCTAAGACAATTATAGTTGTATAATATTGATGTACGAGATCAGATGTTGCTCCTATAATAGTAACTGAATTGTTGTATTGTATTGTATTTGTTGATCTTCTTGTTGTTAGTATTAGGCTAAGACAATTATAGGTGTATAATATTGATGTACGAGATCAGATGTTACTCCTATAATAGTAACTGAATTGTTGTATTGTATTGTATTTGTTGATCTTCTTGTTGTTAGTATTAGGCTAAGACAATTATAGGTGTATAATATTGATGTACGAGATCAGATGTTACTCCTATAATAGTAACTGAATTGTTGTATTGTATTGTATTTGTTGATCTTCTTGTTGTTAGTATTAGGCTAAGACAATTATAGGTGTATAATATTGATGTACGAGATCAGATGTTACTCCTATAATAGTAACTGAATTGTTGTATTGTATTGTATTTGTTGATCTTCTTGTTGTTAGTATTAGGCTAAGACAATTATAGGTGTATAATATTGATGTACGAGATCAGATGTTACTCCTATAATAGTAACTGAATTGTTGTATTGTATTGTATTTGTTGATCTTCTTGTTGTTAGTATTAGGCTAAGACAATTATAGTTGTATAATATTGATGTACGAGATCAGATGTTGCTCCTATAATAGTAACTGAATTGTTGTATTGTATTGTATTTGTTGATCTTCTTGTTGTTAGTATTAGGCTAAGACAATTATAGGTGTATAATATTGATGTACGAGATCAGATGTTACTCCTATAATAGTAACTGAATTGTTGTATTGTATTGTATTTGTTGATCTTCTTGTTGTTAGTATTAGGCTAAGACAATTATAGGTGTATAATATTGATGTACGAGATCAGATGTTGCTCCTATAATAGTAGCTGAATTGTTGTATTGTATTGTATTTGTTGATCTTCTTGTTGTTAGTATTAGGCTAAGACAATTATAGTTGTATAATATTGATGTACGAGATCAGATGTTGCTCCTATAATAGTAACTGAATTGTTGTATTGTATTGTATTTGTTGATCTTCTTGTTGTTAGTATTAGGCTAAGACAATTATAGGTGTATAATATTGATGTACGAGATCAGATGTTACTCCTATAATAGTAACTGAATTGTTGTATTGTATTGTATTTGTTGATCTTCTTGTTGTTAGTATTAGGCTAAGACAATTATAGGTGTATAATATTGATGTACGACACATATATAAATTGTTGTATTGTATTTGTATTTGTTGATCTTCTTGTTGTCAGTGCTGTAAAATGTACATATAATTATATGTAATAAAATGTATTTTTTAACAATTATAGAGTGCATGTTGTTTTCTTATTCAACTAGATGGAAATCATTATTTAATGGATGACTCATGAAACACCAATTATTGCTATATGGTACGAAATGGTCATAATGTATCTACTTCCATATGGTACGAAATGGTCATAATGTATCTACTTCCATATGGTACGAAATGGTCATAATGTATCTACTTCCATATGGTACGAAATGGTCATAGTGTAATTCTATTTCCAAAATGGCTACTGAGCAATATTACATATGGTACGAAATGGTTATGGTGCAAAATACATAATTCGTTCCAGTTAACCCAAGAAATAATGAAAATGTTGTTTCATTTAGTTTCAATACATTTCACAATAAATTGGCATAAATGGATAAAGTTTAAAAATTCATATGTGAATTTATGAATTTTTTAAAAAATTTCCTACTGGATACATAACTTTAATATAAAAAAATATGATGAAAACGTTTTTAAATATAAGGGCACATGCTGTATCTTTTATTCTTTATTTTAGTCAAATAAGTAGATCTGGATAATTTACTACCAAAAATGACTCGTTATTTCAATGTGGAAGAGAACCTATACAAATGCAGTGTTTGAGGTATATACCTTAAAATGACATATGCTCTAAGAAAAGATTTGCTTGAGAAATTATCAATTAAATAATTACCAAATTAAGTCTAAGAAGTCCAGATGGAATCATTTGAACTTGGCGACAACAATACTCCTATACGAGTATTGTCCACAATACTCGTACTGTCCACAATACTCGTAAATATACAATACTAGTGCGCTGTCGAAGCATATAGGTAATATGTGTATGAGGCTTAGTAACGGGGGGAAAGGCGAGGCTTCGCTGAGCCTTTTCCCGCGTTTCGCGCCGAATACACATATTTACCTATATGCTTCGACAGTATTTAAAGACGGAACTAACTTGAATAATACTGCGCCCTCTATCGGCACTTTCGCAGCGATTAGCGGGAGAGTAATATAACGACTGGATTATTCGGGTTAAGACGGAACCAGTCAATTTTTGTCGTTCAGAATGAGATTTTCCTAAACCATAGAGGTGTTCCAAATAATAGCCAAGAAATTTTACTATTCCAGTTATTCCCCTTTTTCCACCACCGCATGATATTAGTCGTTTTCGAAGAAAAAAGTGGAGATTTAATCATTTTTTTAATAAATTGATTTATCTCCTATAGATTCTGGAGACGTTTTGTGGTGTAATGGTTAGAGTACTCGCATTACGGAAAAAGGGGGGTTGGAGCGTTTCATTTCTCCAAAATAAACATTGTCAGAACCCGAGAATGCTTTTAAAATGAATAAATACATATAAACCTTTCCTCTCAATGTAATCAAACTGTATGACGCGTCTGTTTTTATGATGATATGTTAACCCCCCTTTTTCTTAATGTGTGTCAAAAGAATATTTTCACGGGTGTTATTCTCCTTTTAAAATATCTTAAGGATGAAAACAAATGTGAATGGTTTGAATGATGCCAAATTCCAAGTTTAGACACACCTTCAATCGATGTTATGCATCTTTACCCTTGTCGAGATGCAGATTTTTGTCGCCTATGGAGACTGCCATTAAAACATGGATTTAGTTGTTACCTGACCCCTCTTACAACAACAACAACAACAAAATTAGGAGGGGACATGAGTACCAGACTATCCTATACCATGCACAAAATTACCAGTTTCCAGATTACTAATTAGCATCGTGCTGTAGTGTATTTGCTAAAAACACGGACCATCTAGACGACACCCTCATAATATGTCTTTTATTAATTTTACTTCAATACTTGTATTAAATGTTTAACAATTCCTAGGTAAGAGTTCTCAGCGCACCTATTTTTATTGTGGGCTAGCGGTTAGCTCCACACTGGTGTTGAAATCCACATAATGTGCAATAAGTCAACGTTTGTATTATACAAAACCACTTGGTCGATGCCACTGCTGGTGCATGGAATGTCAGTCCCGCAATGGTAGCACCAGTCCAGTAGCTACCAATTTAATAAAAAAAAATATTGTCATCATATTAAATTTTCAAATTAATTAAAAATCAAAGTTTATTTATCAATAAATGATGTTGGCTATACTTTCAGGACACTTGTGTTTTATTATACTTCACAATTTAATACATTTGTTGCATTAAAAAAGTGACCTTACATCCTTTCTTTGTAATATATAATAGGTATTTGAATATTATCCATGAAAATAAGCTACCCTAACGCCTCTTCATTGTATGAAACAGGTATCGCACAAAGTCATCAAAGAAAATAAGCTACCTTCTATCTCTCTAGTGTGTGGTAATATTTGCACCGGAATGTTATTTATGAAAAAAGCTATCTTGCATCTCTGCAATGTGTGTACATGTATATAGGTATCAACGTATTATCCGTCATATGGGTTGGGTTACGGTGTTTAACGCCATGCACTGTCAACAATATTTCAATTATATCTTGGCAGTCAGTTTTATTGGTGGAGGAAACCGAAATACCCAGAGAAAACCACCGACCTGTCATAAGTCACCGACAGACTTTATCACATAAAGTTATATCGAATACACATCGACATGAGCGGGGTTCGAACTCACAACTTGTGGTGATAGGTATTTATTGAACCTGTAGTTGTAAATCCAACTACTATACGATCATGACACGACGGCCCGTGATAATAAACTCCTTGTCTATCACTAGTGTGTGATTCAGGTATCGAAATGTTACCCATGAAAATAAGTTACCCTACGTATCTTCAGCTTCAGAAGGTTGTCCATGAAAATAATCTACCTGTGTGTGATTCGGGTAACAAAATGATATTGGTATAAAAAAAATATCCATGTAAATAAGCTAATATATATTCCATCATTGAATGATACAGGTATCATAACGTTTCCCATGAAAATAAGCTACTTTGCATCTGTTCATTGTATGATTTATGTATCATAATGTTTTCCATGATAATAAGCTATCTGTGATTTGGTCATTGTATGATTTATGTATCATAATGTTTTCCATGATAATAAGCTATCTGTGATTTGGTCATTGTATGACATAGATATCTATAATCACATCTATTCGCATACAGAATAGATAGAATTATTGCAGTAATTTCATTTTTGTTGCTAGAGTTATCCTTCATTGAACACAAAACCAAGGCATCCGCAAATAAAGAGTTATTTCCCTTTTTCAAGTACACAAATCTTCACCGGAAATATCCCAGCCTTTTCTTTTTAAACCTTCATGAGGTGAGGGCATACATTTCTGACTTAAATTTTTGCTAAAAACCCTTCCCACCCATTCCCTGTATATAATTTGAACAAGATACTGCTGTTGTGTTACTATTTTTCAGCTCCAATATGGTAGTTCGGATTACATATAAACAAATGTCGGCACGGCTGTAGGTGATCAGAAATGGAACTGTAGTGCTTTCCTAGCCAGCGAAGACAAGTCATTGTAGCTGTTTCCATGAGATGTGATGTTTCCGTACAAACTGTACAATCGAGTTGACCTCTGTATCCAGGGTCAATTCAAGTGTGTTAAAGTTTTGTTTTGTTTTTTTATAAATATTGTAAATAATTCGTTTTCAAAGTTTTCGAAAGACGTGTAATTCAATTTTAATTTTCGTTGGATGGAACAATTCACTTTTGAACTCCATGTCAGGAGTTAGTGCTTTTATATGATATGATTGAATGAATGATGAACACTTTGCACTCTATGCCAGGAGTTTATTTGAACGAACTTTGCACTCCATGCCAGGAGTTTATTTGAACTGTGCACTCCATGCCAGGAGTTTTTCTAGATTTTGCACTCCATGCCAGGAGTTTACTTTTTATGAAAATTTTTTGCTCCATGCCGGGAGTTTTAATGATTTTACGAAATATTCAAATTTCTACGGCCGTGACCAAACTTTCGCCAATCTGTAAATTAACGTAATAAAAATTTAATTTCTTTACTGAATATTTTTTATATTGCCATTGATAATTATCATGTCAATAATAGATAGTAAGCTACCATACATATCCCCAATGTGTGATATAAGAATCAGAATGTTATCCATGAATATAAGAAGAGTTTGAAGATACCAAAGGGGTAAACAGAATCCGTAAATCGAAGAAGGACAGACAACACAATGGCCAAAAAGAAAAAGGACAAAAGGACAAACAACGATCTACAAAATATACATGTACATAAAACTAAAGATCGAGTAACACGAACCCCACTAAAACCGGGGATGAACTCGGGTGCTCCTGAAGGGTAAGCAGTTCCTGTTCCATTAGTGATATCCGTCGTGTTAATATAGTTACAAATCCGGTGACAAGTCATGAATAAAGAAAAGATCGGGAAGTGTTTACGACAAGTGGAACATACCCATGGTCATTTGTTACACAGATATTACATAACAGTCAACCAAGTCATGGTGGCGACAGTAAAACTTTCTAAGTGAGTGATGACTTCAACTTAACCAATAGGAACCCTTGGTTCAGTAATAACGGTCAACCAAGTCATGGTGGCGACAGTAAAACTTTCTAAGTGAGTGATGACTTCAACTTAACCAATAGGAACCCTTGGTTCAGTAATAACGGTCAACCAAGTCATGGTGGCGACAGTAAAACTTTCTAAGTGAGTGATGACTTCAACTTAACCAATAGGAACCCTTGGTTCAGTAATAACGGTCAACCAAGTCATGGTGGCGACAGTAAAACTTTCGAAGTGAGTGATGACTTCAACTTAACCAATAGGAACCCTTGGTTCAGTAATAACGGTCAACCAAGTCATGGTGGCGACAGTAAAACTTTCTAAGTGAGTGATGACTTCAACTTAACCAATAGGAACCCTTGGTTCAGTAATAACGGTCAACCAAGTCATGGTGGCGACAGTAAAACTTTAGAAGTGAGTGATGACTTCAACTTAACCAATAGGAACCCTTGGTTCAGTAATAACGGTCAACCAAGTCATGGTGGCGACAGTAAAACTTTCTAAGTGAGTGATGACTTCAACTTAACCAATAGGAACCCTTGGTTCAGTAATAACGGTCAACCAAGTCATGGTGGCGACAGTAAAACTTTCTAAGTGAGTGATGACTTCAACTTAACCAATAGGAACCCTTGGTTCAGTAATAACGGTCAACCAAGTCATGGTGGCGACAGTAAAACTTTCTAAGTGAGTGATGACTTCAACTTAACCAATAGGAACCCTTGGTTCAGTAATAGCGGTCAACCAAGTCATGGTGGCGACAGTAAAACTTTCGAAGTGAGTGATGACTTCAACTTAACCAATAGGAACCCTTGGTTCAGTAATAACGGTCAACCAAGTCATGGTGGCGACAGTAAAACTTTCTAAGTGAGTGATGACTTCAACTTAACCAATAGGAACCCTTGGTTCAGTAATAACGGTCAACCAAGTCATGGTGGCGACAGTAAAACTTTAGAAGTGAGTGATGACTTCAACTTAACCAATAGGAACCCTTGGTTCAGTAATAACGGTCAACCAAGTCATGGTGGCGACAGTAAAACTTTCTAAGTGAGTGATGACTTCAACTTAACCAATAGGAACCCTTGGTTCAGTAATAACGGTCAACCAAGTCATGGTGGCGACAGTAAAACTTTCTAAGTGAGTGATGACTTCAACTTAACCAATAGGAACCCTTGGTTCAGTAATAACGGTCAACCAAGTCATGGTGGCGACAGTAAAACTTTCGAAGTGAGTGATGACTTCAACTTAACCAATAGGAACCCTTGGTTCAGTAATAACGGTCAACCAAGTCATGGTGGCGACAGTAAAACTTTCGAAGTGAGTGATGACTTCAACTTAACCAATAGGAACCCTTGGTTCAGTAATAACGGTCAACCAAGTCATGGTGGCGACAGTAAAACTTTCGAAGTGAGTGATGACTTCAACTTAACCAATAGGAACCCTTGGTTCAGTAATAACGGTCAACCAAGTCATGGTGGCGACAGTAAAACTTTCTAAGTGAGTGATGACTTCAACTTAACCAATAGGAACCCTTGGTTCAGTAATAACGGTCAACCAAGTCATGGTGGCGACAGTAAAACTTTAGAAGTGAGTGATGACTTCAACTTAACCAATAGGAACCCTTGGTTCAGTAATAACGGTCAACCAAGTCATGGTGGCGACAGTAAAACTTTCTAAGTGAGTGATGACTTCAACTTAACCAATAGGAACCCTTGGTTCAGTAATAACGGTCAACCAAGTCATGGTGGCGACAGTAAAACTTTCTAAGTGAGTGATGACTTCAACTTAACCAATAGGAACCCTTGGTTCAGTAATAACGGTCAACCAAGTCATGGTGGCGACAGTAAAACTTTCGAAGTGAGTGATGACTTCAACTTAACCAATAGGAACCCTTGGTTCAGTAATAACGGTCAACCAAGTCATGGTGGCGACAGTAAAACTTTCTAAGTGAGTGATGACTTCAACTTAACCAATAGGAACCCTTGGTTCAGTAATAACGGTCAACCAAGTCATGGTGGCGACAGTAAAACTTTCTAAGTGAGTGATGACTTCAACTTAACCAATAGGAACCCTTGGTTCAGTAATAACGGTCAACCAAGTCATGGTGGCGACAGTAAAACTTTCGAAGTGAGTGATGACTTCAACTTAACCAATAGGAACCCTTGGTTCAGTAATAACGGTCAACCAAGTCATGGTGGCGACAGTAAAACTTTCGAAGTGAGTGATGACTTCAACTTAACCAATAGGAACCCTTGGTTCAGTAATAACGGTCAACCAAGTCATGGTGGCGACAGTAAAACTTTCTAAGTGAGTGATGACTTCAACTTAACCAATAGGAACCCTTGGTTCAGTAATAACGGTCAACCAAGTCATGGTGGCGACAGTAAAACTTTCTAAGTGAGTGATGACTTCAACTTAACCAATAGGAACCCTTGGTTCAGTAATAACGGTCAACCAAGTCATGGTGGCGACAGTAAAACTTTCTAAGTGAGTGATGACTTCAACTTAACCAATAGGAACCCTTGGTTCAGTAATAACGGTCAACCAAGTCATGGTGGCGACAGTAAAACTTTCTAAGTGAGTGATGACTTCAACTTAACCAATAGGAACCCTTGGTTCAGTAATAACGGTCAACCAAGTCATGGTGGCGACAGTAAAACTTTCGAAGTGAGTGATGACTTCAACTTAACCAATAGGAACCCTTGGTTCAGTAATAACGGTCAACCAAGTCATGGTGGCGACAGTAAAACTTTAGAAGTGAGTGATGACTTCAACTTAACCAATAGGAACCCTTGGTTCAGTAATAACGGTCAACCAAGTCATGGTGGCGACAGTAAAACTTTCTAAGTGAGTGATGACTTCAACTTAACCAATAGGAACCCTTGGTTCAGTAATAACGGTCAACCAAGTCATGGTGGCGACAGTAAAACTTTCGAAGTGAGTGATGACTTCAACTTAACCAATAGGAACCCTTGGTTCAGTAATAACGGTCAACCAAGTCATGGTGGCGACAGTAAAACTTTCTAAGTGAGTGATGACTTCAACTTAACCAATAGGAACCCTTGGTTCAGTAATAACGGTCAACCAAGTCATGGTGGCGACAGTAAAACTTTCTAAGTGAGTGATGACTTCAACTTAACCAATAGGAACCCTTGGTTCAGTAATAACGGTCAACCAAGTCATGGTGGCGACAGTAAAACTTTCGAAGTGAGTGATGACTTCAACTTAACCAATAGGAACCCTTGGTTCAGTAATAACGGTCAACCAAGTCATGGTGGCGACAGTAAAACTTTCTAAGTGAGTGATGACTTCAACTTAACCAATAGGAACCCTTGGTTCAGTAATAACGGTCAACCAAGTCATGGTGGCGACAGTAAAACTTTCTAAGTGAGTGATGACTTCAACTTAACCAATAGGAACCCTTGGTTCAGTAATAACGGTCAACCAAGTCATGGTGGCGACAGTAAAACTTTCTAAGTGAGTGATGACTTCAACTTAACCAATAGGAACCCTTGGTTCAGTAATAACGGTCAACCAAGTCATGGTGGCGACAGTAAAACTTTAGAAGTGAGTGATGACTTCAACTTAACCAATAGGAACCCTTGGTTCAGTAATAACGGTCAACCAAGTCATGGTGGCGACAGTAAAACTTTCTAAGTGAGTGATGACTTCAACTTAACCAATAGGAACCCTTGGTTCAGTAATAACGGTCAACCAAGTCATGGTGGCGACAGTAAAACTTTAGAAGTGAGTGATGACTTCAACTTAACCAATAGGAACCCTTGGTTCAGTAATAACGGTCAACCAAGTCATGGTGGCGACAGTAAAACTTTAGAAGTGAGTGATGACTTCAACTTAACCAATAGGAACCCTTGGTTCAGTAATAACGGTCAACCAAGTCATGGTGGCGACAGTAAAATTTTCTAAGTGAGTGATGACTTCAACTTAACCAATAGGAACCCTTGGTTCAGTAATAATGGCCAACCAAGTCATGGTGGCGACAGTAAAACTTTCTAAGTGAGTGATGACTTCAACTTAACCAATAGGAACCCTTGGTTCAGTAATAACGGTCAACCAAGTCATGGTGGCGACAGTAAAACTTTCGAAGTGAGTGATGACTTCAACTTAACCAATAGGAACCCTTGGTTCAGTAATAACGGTCAACCAAGTCATGGTGGCGACAGTAAAACTTTAGAAGTGAGTGATGACTTCAACTTAACCAATAGGAACCCTTGGTTCAGTAATAACGGTCAACCAAGTCATGGTGGCGACAGTAAAACTTTCGAAGTGAGTGATGACTTCAACTTAACCAATAGGAACCCTTGGTTCAGTAATAACGGTCAACCAAGTCATGGTGGCGACAGTAAAACTTTAGAAGTGAGTGATGACTTCAACTTAACCAATAGGAACCCTTGGTTCAGTAATAACGGTCAACCAAGTCATGGTGGCGACAGTAAAACTTTAGAAGTGAGTGATGACTTCAACTTAACCAATAGGAACCCTTGGTTCAGTAATAACGGTCAACCAAGTCATAGTGGCAATAGTAAAACTTTCGAAGTGAGTGATGACTTCAACTTAACCAATAGGAACCCTTGGTTCAGTAATAACGGTCAACCAAGTCATGGTGGCGACAGTAAAACTTTCGAAGTGAGTGATGACTTCAACTTAACCAATAGGAACCCTTGGTTCAGTAATAACGGTCAACCAAGTCATGGTGGCGACAGTAAAACTTTCGAAGTGAGTGATGACTTCAACTTAACCAATAGGAACCCTTGGTTCAGTAATAACGGTCAACCAAGTCATGGTGGCGACAGTAAAACTTTCGAAGTGAGTGATGACTTCAACTTAACCAATAGGAACCCTTGGTTCAGTAATAACGGTCAACCAAGTCATAGTGGCGACAGTAAAACTTTCGAAGTGAGTGATGACTTCAACTTAACCAATAGGAACCCTTGGTTCAGTAATAACGGTCAACCAAGTCATGGTGGCGACAGTAAAACTTTCGAAGTGAGTGATGACTTCAACTTAACCAATAGGAACCCTTGGTTCAGTAATAACGGTCAACCAAGTCATGGTGGCGACAGTAAAACTTTCGAAGTGAGTGATGACTTCAACTTAACCAATAGGAACCCTTGGTTCAGTAATAACGGTCAACCAAGTCATGGTGGCGACAGTAAAACTTTAGAAGTGAGTGATGACTTCAACTTAACCAATAGGAACCCTTGGTTCAGTAATAACGGTCAACCAAGTCATGGTGGCGACAGTAAAACTTTCGAAGTGAGTGATGACTTCAACTTAACCAATAGGAACCCTTGGTTCAGTAATAACGGTCAACCAAGTCATGGTGGCGACGGTAAAACTTTCGAAGTGAGTGATGACTTCAACTTAACCAATAGGAACCCTTGGTTCAGTAATAGCGGTCAACCAAGTCATGGTGGCGACAGTAAAACTTTCGAAGTGAGTGATGACTTCAACTTAACCAATAGGAACCCTTGGTTCAGTAATAACGGTCAACCAAGTCATGGTGGCGACAGTAAAACTTTCGAAGTGAGTGATGACTTCAACTTAACCAATAGGAACCCTTGGTTCAGTAATAACGGTCAACCAAGTCATAGTGGCGACAGTAAAACTTTAGAAGTGAGTGATGACTTCAACTTAACCAATAGGAACCCTTGGTTCAGTAATAACGGTCAACCAAGTCATAGTGGCAACAGTAAAACTTTAGAAGTGAGTGATGACTTCAACTTAACCAATAGGAACCCTTGGTTCAGTAATAACGGTCAACCAAGTCATGGTGGCGACAGTAAAACTTTCGAAGTGAGTGATGACTTCAACTTAACCAATAGGAACCCTTGGTTCAGTAATAACGGTCAACCAAGTCATAGTGGCGACAGTAAAACTTTCGAAGTGAGTGATGACTTCAACTTAACCAATAGGAACCCTTGGTTCAGTAATAACGGTCAACCAAGTCATGGTGGCGACAGTAAAACTTTCGAAGTGAGTGATGACTTCAACTTAACCAATAGGAACCCTTGGTTCAGTAATAACGGTCAACCAAGTCATGGTGGCGACAGTAAAACTTTCTAAGTGAGTGATGACTTCAACTTAACCAATAGGAACCCTTGGTTCAGTAATAACGGTCAACCAAGTCATGGTGGCGACAGTAAAACTTTCTAAGTGAGTGATGACTTCAACTTAACCAATAGGAACCCTTGGTTCAGTAATAACGGTCAACCAAGTCATGGTGGCGACAGTAAAACTTTCTAAGTGAGTGATGACTTCAACTTAACCAATAGGAACCCTTGGTTCAGTAATAACGGTCAACCAAGTCATGGTGGCGACAGTAAAACTTTCTAAGTGAGTGATGACTTCAACTTAACCAATAGGAACCCTTGGTTCAGTAATAACGGTCAACCAAGTCATGGTGGCGACAGTAAAACTTTCTAAGTGAGTGATGACTTCAACTTAACCAATAGGAACCCTTGGTTCAGTAATAACGGTCAACCAAGTCATGGTGGCGACAGTAAAACTTTAGAAGTGAGTGATGACTTCAACTTAACCAATAGGAACCCTTGGTTCAGTAATAACGGTCAACCAAGTCATGGTGGCGACAGTAAAACTTTAGAAGTGAGTGATGACTTCAACTTAACCAATAGGAACCCTTGGTTCAGTAATAACGGTCAACCAAGTCATGGTGGCGACAGTAAAACTTTCGAAGTGAGTGATGACTTCAACTTAACCAATAGGAACCCTTGGTTCAGTAATAATGGCCAACCAAGTCATGGTGGCGACAGTAAAACTTTCTAAGTGAGTGATGACTTCAACTTAACCAATAGGAACCCTTGGTTCAGTAATAACGGTCAACCAAGTCATGGTGGCGACAGTAAAACTTTCTAAGTGAGTGATGACTTCAACTTAACCAATAGGAACCCTTGGTTCAGTAATAACGGTCAACCAAGTCATGGTGGCGACAGTAAAACTTTCTAAGTGAGTGATGACTTCAACTTAACCAATAGGAACCCTTGGTTCAGTAATAACGGTCAACCAAGTCATGGTGGCGACAGTAAAACTTTCTAAGTGAGTGATGACTTCAACTTAACCAATAGGAACCCTTGGTTCAGTAATAACGGTCAACCAAGTCATGGTGGCGACAGTAAAACTTTCGAAGTGAGTGATGACTTCAACTTAACCAATAGGAACCCTTGGTTCAGTAATAACGGTCAACCAAGTCATGGTGGCGACAGTAAAACTTTCTAAGTGAGTGATGACTTCAACTTAACCAATAGGAACCCTTGGTTCAGTAATAACGGTCAACCAAGTCATGGTGGCGACAGTAAAACTTTCGAAGTGAGTGATGACTTCAACTTAACCAATAGGAACCCTTGGTTCAGTAATAACGGTCAACCAAGTCATGGTGGCGACAGTAAAACTTTCTAAGTGAGTGATGACTTCAACTTAACCAATAGGAACCCTTGGTTCAGTAATAACGGTCAACCAAGTCATGGTGGCGACAGTAAAACTTTAGAAGTGAGTGATGACTTCAACTTAACCAATAGGAACCCTTGGTTCAGTAATAACGGTCAACCAAGTCATGGTGGCGACAGTAAAACTTTCTAAGTGAGTGATGACTTCAACTTAACCAATAGGAACCCTTGGTTCAGTAATAACGGTCAACCAAGTCATGGTGGCGACAGTAAAACTTTCTAAGTGAGTGATGACTTCAACTTAACCAATAGGAACCCTTGGTTCAGTAATAACGGTCAACCAAGTCATGGTGGCGACAGTAAAACTTTAGAAGTGAGTGATGACTTCAACTTAACCAATAGGAACCCTTGGTTCAGTAATAACGGTCAACCAAGTCATAGTGGCAATAGTAAAACTTTCGAAGTGAGTGATGACTTCAACTTAACCAATAGGAACCCTTGGTTCAGTAATAACGGTCAACCAAGTCATGGTGGCGACAGTAAAACTTTCGAAGTGAGTGATGACTTCAACTTAACCAATAGGAACCCTTGGTTCAGTAATAACGGTCAACCAAGTCATGGTGGCGACAGTAAAACTTTCGAAGTGAGTGATGACTTCAACTTAACCAATAGGAACCCTTGGTTCAGTAATAACGGTCAACCAAGTCATGGTGGCGACAGTAAAACTTTCGAAGTGAGTGATGACTTCAACTTAACCAATAGGAACCCTTGGTTCAGTAATAACGGTCAACCAAGTCATAGTGGCGACAGTAAAACTTTCGAAGTGAGTGATGACTTCAACTTAACCAATAGGAACCCTTGGTTCAGTAATAACGGTCAACCAAGTCATGGTGGCGACAGTAAAACTTTCGAAGTGAGTGATGACTTCAACTTAACCAATAGGAACCCTTGGTTCAGTAATAACGGTCAACCAAGTCATGGTGGCGACAGTAAAACTTTCGAAGTGAGTGATGACTTCAACTTAACCAATAGGAACCCTTGGTTCAGTAATAACGGTCAACCAAGTCATGGTGGCGACAGTAAAACTTTAGAAGTGAGTGATGACTTCAACTTAACCAATAGGAACCCTTGGTTCAGTAATAACGGTCAACCAAGTCATGGTGGCGACAGTAAAACTTTCGAAGTGAGTGATGACTTCAACTTAACCAATAGGAACCCTTGGTTCAGTAATAACGGTCAACCAAGTCATGGTGGCGACAGTAAACCTTTAGAAGTGAGTGATGACTTCAACTTAACCAATAGGAACCCTTGGTTCAGTAATAGCGGTCAACCAAGTCATGGTGGCGACAGTAAAACTTTCGAAGTGAGTGATGACTTCAACTTAACCAATAGGAACCCTTGGTTCAGTAATAACGGTCAACCAAGTCATGGTGGCGACAGTAAAACTTTCGAAGTGAGTGATGACTTCAACTTAACCAATAGGAACCCTTGGTTCAGTAATAACGGTCAACCAAGTCATAGTGGCGACAGTAAAACTTTAGAAGTGAGTGATGACTTCAACTTAACCAATAGGAACCCTTGGTTCAGTAATAACGGTCAACCAAGTCATAGTGGCAACAGTAAAACTTTAGAAGTGAGTGATGACTTCAACTTAACCAATAGGAACCCTTGGTTCAGTAATAACGGTCAACCAAGTCATGGTGGCGACAGTAAAACTTTCGAAGTGAGTGATGACTTCAACTTAACCAATAGGAACCCTTGGTTCAGTAATAACGGTCAACCAAGTCATAGTGGCGACAGTAAAACTTTCGAAGTGAGTGATGACTTCAACTTAACCAATAGGAACCCTTGGTTCAGTAATAACGGTCAACCAAGTCATGGTGGCGACAGTAACACTTTCGAAGTGAGTGATGACTTCAACTTAACCAATAGGAACCCTTGGTTCAGTAATAACGGTCAACCAAGTCATAGTGGCGACAGTAAAACTTTCGAAGTGAGTGATGACTTCAACTTAACCAATAGGAACCCTTGGTTCAGTAATAACGGTCAACCAAGTCATGGTGGCGACAGTAAAACTTTCGAAGTGAGTGATGACTTCAACTTAACCAATAGGAACCCTTGGTTCAGTAATAACGGTCAACCAAGTCATGGTGGCGACAGTAAAACTTTCGAAGTGAGTGATGACTTCAACTTAACCAATAGGAACCCTTGGTTCAGTAATAACGGTCAACCAAGTCATGGTGGCGACAGTAAAACTTTAGAAGTGAGTGATGACTTCAACTTAACCAATAGGAACCCTTGGTTCAGTAATAACGGTCAACCAAGTCATAGTGGCAACAGTAAAACTTTAGAAGTGAGTGATGACTTCAACTTAACCAATAGGAACCCTTGGTTCAGTAATAACGGTCAACCAAGTCATGGTGGCGACAGTAAAACTTTCGAAGTGAGTGATGACTTCAACTTAACCAATAGGAACCCTTGGTTCAGTAATAACGGTCAACCAAGTCATAGTGGCGACAGTAAAATTTTCGAAGTGAATGATGACTTCAACTTAACCAATAGGAACCCTTGGTTCAGTAATAACGGTCAACCAAGTCATGGTGGCGACAGTAAAACTTTCGAAGTGAGTGATGACTTCAACTTAACCAATAGGAACCCTTGGTTCAGTAATAACGGTCAACCAAGTCATAGTGGCGACAGTAAAACTTTCGAAGTGAGTGATGACTTCAACTTAACCAATAGGAACCCTTGGTTCAGTAATAACGGTCAACCAAGTCATAGTGACGACAGTAAAACTTTCGAAGTGAGTGATGACTTCAACTTAACCAATAGGAACCCTTGGTTCAGTAGCTTCCTTGTTAGCAGCAATCCTCTATCAAGGAGATCCCAAGTAAGGTATGTTATTTTAATGGACAACCTTCTGATACACATGCCACATGTATGAGAGATGTACATAGGTTATTTTCATGGACAATCCTTTTATATCAATATAACACTCTGGAAATATTTGCGGCAGCTCATTTTTATGAATAACGTTTAGATATCGGAATCCCACACTGGCGTGACGTAATATAGCTTATTTCAATGGAGAACATTCTGATATCTATGCCACGTGTTTGAGTAATATACAATAGTTTAGTTTCATAGATAACCCTTTGATATATATACCATACAATGAAAAGATGCAAGGTAGCTTACTTTTACGGAAACAATTACGATACATATATCATACAATGAAGGAATGTCAGGTGGCTAATTTTCATGGAAAACTCTGATAGCAATGGCACACACCCGAGTGATGTAAGGTAGTTTGTTTGCACGAATAACATGCCGCTAACCGAATCACACACCCGCATGAACCAAGAGAGCTTATTTTCATGGACAATAGATATCTAATTTAGTGCACACAACCTTGGACCTATGCCATATATGACTAATAGCTTATTTTCAAGAATAATCCCTCCATACAAATATCACACTCTGGTGGGATATAAGGCAGCTTATTTTCATGAATAAAATTACGTTACCTGAATAACACGCTGGCGTGACGCAAGGTAGCTTATTTTATGGTCAATAGCTACTTAAACAAGGCTACGTTGCTCCTATGGTGAAGTCATCACTACCAAAATTCTACTGTCTTCATTACAATCTAGTTGACCGTTACGAAATATCCATATCTCAAATGACAATGGATCTTTTACTATTTACGTAGATGATGCTTTCTTTCCTCTATCACTGCCAATACTTTTACCAGACTCGACTGTATATATAAGTAACACGGCGGCTGTCTTATAAGAAGCAGGAACTGCTTACCATTCGCGGAGATTACTCTGGGGTTTTTGGTGGGGTCCGTGTTGCTCATATTTTTAGTTTTCTGTGTTGTCCTATTATGTGTATTTACGTACTTAGTTCCGTGCTGTGATGTCCACTACCATTTCCGCATAAAAACGATGTTCGATTCGTCTTTACCTCCATTTGTTTGTAGGAGGGTTCATGTCTTATTTACGTTATTTATGTTTGCTTGTGCATAGTTGTGCCCAACACACATTGTGTTGTGGGTTTTTGTTTTGTTTTTCTACGTCGTGTGTACTTTATGTTGCCAGTTTCTCTGGATTGTCCATGTTTGATTGCCCCTCCGGTATTCTCTAACGTTTATTTAACATTTCATTGCCTCCAGGACTAGACACAAAGGAAGATTTTGTCCTTTTTTATTATTGTATTATTTGAAAGTACACCAAACGATGTTTCAAAAGACCCTTAATCTGTCGTCTGCAATTTTTGTTTCTATATAGTTCACCCCTTTATGTCATTGTTTTCTCTGATTGAACGTGCCATGGGTTCAGCTTGCAATGCATAAATTAACGGTGCAATAGGGTATTTTCAAAATCAAACGGTAGATCACGCGTTCGAGCCCCGATCGGGTCAAACCAAAGACTATAAAATTGTTATCCGTTGCCTCGCCGCTAAGAAAGCAGCTCTTGACGAAATCCTGCCTCATAAGCGTATAGAAACAAATCGATGAGAAACAGACCACAATTCCTACCCATTGGAATACCAATCGTTTGTTTGAAATCAGACAACCGGGTCAATGACTTTTCACTACAATGGGAAAGAATGGAGATCTGGGTAGGGCTACAATGCGTATCCTCTTTTTTACAATCTACAAAAGATGTATTTAACCTGCAGGTAGCGTGTCTCTCTCCACACATGATATCAACTATGATCCACGATCAGGATACCCGCTTTATTTCCCGACAAACACATCGAGAGGCAAACCCCTATCTGCCACCTGGGGGACACACTGGGAAGTTCTATGACTCGTAACCTAGAAAAATTCACCAATATCCAGAAAATCAAAAATCAAGTCAGAGACTTATACACTTTCGTCTTTGTAAAGTGTGTCATATTCCAAGACGATAATATCCTTTAATATCACGTCCGTTATAGATGGTATCTTTGCACTGAATAACTCAAAGATTAGTGACCATGTTGATCGTATCTATCCCATTCAACTTGAAATAAAGGATACCAAAGATAAAGCTTTGCACCCTTCGTCCCTTGACATATACCTAGAAATTTCGAGTGATTGCAAATTAAGAACGATACCTTACGACAACGAGATGATTTCAATTTTCTCATTGTGAACTTTCCATTTATACTTAGCAACATTCCAGCAACACCTACAAACGAAGTAAATATCTCTCAGTTGAAACAATATTTCGGAGCTTGTGTTTCCTATCAGGATTTCCTTGATAGAGGATTGCTAATAAAAGGAGAGCTACTGAACCAAGTGTTCCAAATGGTAACATAATATATCTAATTTCGAACGTTTTACGATCACCATCAAGACTTGGTTAACCGATAGGAAATATCTGTGTCACAGATGACTACGAATATGGTCCTTTTGTCACAGCCCCAACCCGTCATCGAACTCATCACATGACTAACACGACGGATGCCACTAGTAGAGCAAGAACTACTTATCCTTTTGGAAAATCTGAGTACACCGCGGTGTTTAGAGGAGTTTGTGTTGCTCAGAAACCTGAGTACACCGCGGTGTTTAGTGGAGTTTGCGTTGCTCAGAAACCTGAGTACACCGCGGTGTTTAGTGGAGTTTGTGTTGCTCAGAAACCTGAGTACACCGCGGTGTTTAGTGGAGTTTGTGTTGCTCAGAAATCCGAGTACACCGCGGTGTTTAGTGGAGTTTGTGTTGCTCAGAAACCAGAATACACCGCGGTGTTTAGTGGAGTTTGTGTTGCTCAGAACCTGAGTACACCGCGGTGTTTAGTGGAGTTTGTGTTGCTCAGAAACCTGAGTACACCGCGGTGTTTAGTGGAGTTTGTGTTGCTCAGAAACCTGAGTACACCGCGGTGTTTAGTGGAGTTTGTGTTGCTCAGAAACCTGAGTACACCGCGGTGTTTAGTGGAGTTTGTGTTGCTCAGAAATCCGAGTACACCGCGGTGTTTAGTGGAGTTTGTGTTGCTCAGAAACCAGAATACACCGCGGTGTTTAGTGGAGTTTGTGTTGCTCAGAACCTGAGTACACCGCGGTGTTTAGTGGAGTTTGTGTTGCTCAGAAACCTGAGTACACCGCGGTGTTTAGTGGAGTTTGTGTTGCTCAGAAACCTGAGTACACCGCGGTGTTTAGTGGAGTTTGTGTTGCTTAGAAACCCGAGTACACCGCGGTGTTTAGTGGAGTTTGTGTTGCTCAGAAACCTGAGTACACCGCGGTGTTTAGTGGAGTTTGTGTTGCTCAGAAACCTGAGTACACCGCGGTGTTTAGTGGAGTTTGTGTTGTTCAGAAACCTGAGTACACCGCGGTGTTTCGTTGAGTTTGTGTTGCTCAGAAACCTGAGTACACCGCGGTGTTTAGTGGAGTTTGTGTTGCTCAGAAACCTGAGTACACCGCGGTGTTTCGTGGAGTTAGTGTTGCTCCTGTGAAGTATTTTATCCACCATTATTTGTCTTTTCTCATATATCTTTTGGCCATTGTATTGTCAATCCTTCGACATCCGGCGTCTGATTACCACTTTGATATCTTTAAAACATTATTTGATTTGGGTGTTGTACGTTCAACCATGGGTCTTCCGTCTATCAGAGATTAACCTCTAGTGTGAAATATCAGAGAAACAAAACAGATTGTTGAGAAATCGCTGTAATTTTTTTGTGTGTACATTTTTTCCGCCCGATAATTTATATTTAATTTGAGTTTATCAACAGCTTGATGCTATATATACAATTCTTTGCCTATCTAAACAAATATTAACTGGGGATATTACAGAAGTTTCAAACAGCATATCAATTAGCTCAAGTTGTTATTTCTTGGTGCAACTGTTTAACTAATAACCTTACTAATTACTACGCAATGATGCATACTCTACTGCACATACACTAGTGGTAGTATTTGTATTGTTATTAACAATGATATATGATCACAATGTGTAACAACATGAACAGGAAGAATAACAAAACAAGTTGAGGATTATCTGCTATACAAACTACAAGGTGAATATAAACATTATGTCCATTATAAGAAGAGTTTGAAGATACCAAAGGGGTAATCAGAATATGTAAATCGAAGAAGGACAGACAACATAATGGTTTATAGGAAAAGGACAAAAGGACAAACAACGATCTACAAAACATACACATAAAACTAAAGATCGAGAAATACATATACTTATATGTAATATTATATACAACAAAATGTATATAAAATATAATGGAATAGAACATACAAATAGTAATAACCCAGGTGTTTTATGTAGAATACATGACAGCTGTTGGGAGTAATACTAAATTTGATATAAGCAAACTAAGGAGCACATTCCTTCATGGTGTACATGTAGTTAAATCACTGTATTATATATAAAACTTGTGTATTAAACTACAAAAGAATTAAATTTGATACGTTTTTTTTATTAAATACAACACATTTAGAAATGTAAACAATCTTATTGGCAAAGATTATAAAATATAAATATAGATTTGTTAGTTGTCCTTGGAGGTCTGCTTTTCACCTATATTCGAGTCGTTTATATTTCATTTTAAGTATTTGCACTAAATTAAAGGTATCAATTTTGCTTTTATTCATACCACCAAGCACATTTTCCAATAGTCGACTTCCTATTCATTTGTAGTAATATTCCAGCAGCACCAGCTATTGGAGGTTACTTTTCAAAACTCGTACGTTATTCCAGAGCTTGTGTCCAGCATATTGATTTTCTCGACAGATCTCAGCTGCTTACACAAAACCTACTCAAACAAGACTACGTTGCTGCTAGGTTGAAGACATTACTACATAATGTCTATAAGTCTTCATCACGATCTGGTTGTCCGTAACGAAATATCTATTTCTCAAATGGCTATGGATATTATCCCTTTTACGTTGCTTATTTCTTTTCTTTTCCTCCTACAAAACCTTTACCGGCCTTGACTATGACTAATATGGTGTATATCTTATTAAGAAACAGGAACTGCCTACTCTTGACGAGCACCTGGGACCCCCCATTTTTGGTGAGTCTGTGTTTCTCATCTTTTAGTTTTCTGTGATATGTTTTGTTCCGTTTTTCTTCGTTCTGTACCTTGTGCCCTTGTCCCCAATGTTGTCAGTGTCTCTGAATTGTCCAAATTTTTTCTCTCTACTGTTTATTTACCTGCCTTACTTGACCCTGATATTCTATTGTATAATGTGACATTTTTTGTCCTTTGCTGATGAAAACTGGTAGTGTTTTCTTAGGCGAGCCCACGCAGGTGTTTTTCTGTTTTAGTTTTGGAATGAATTTGTGACAGCCAAGTTAGATTAACCATCTTAACCAGACGACATGATTCTACTTGTTCAATGCCATGGTTCAGAATTCTGAATGTGCTTGATTAATTGGATGGGCTAGTGTTTAATGTAATTTGTCAGTATCAGATACTCTCAGCTGTATCGTTACTATTTCTGGACACCTCCAAGCTTGAAGTGTATATCGGTGCTTGAGGCCGGACGTAAGCGACCTTGACAAATCAGTCACACAGATCCCGGATTGGCTGTAATTCAAAGTTTAAAATATTTCAGCTATATTCACGACGGAAACAAATTAACACAGAATAAATGGGGCTCAGGGATGGGCTTATGAAGAGATCTTCTGATTGGCGGACGCAAAAGGTGGTTATTCTATGGTACAAACTGTGCTCCTCTTCTAGCCGACTTGTTCCTTTATTCGTATGAGGCAGACCAGGGGCTTCTCAAAAACAAAAAACGAAAAGAAGCTAGCCCGATTTCTTTAATTTCACGTTCTGCTATATAGATGATGTTCTTCCACTAAATAATTCTAGGTTTGGTTATTTCGTTGATCGCATCTATCCCATTGAGCTTGAAATGAAGGATACCACATATACAGGTAGGTCTGCTTCATACCTTGACCTACACCTAGAAATTGACAGTGAGTGGCGATTAAGAACGAAACTTTATGACAGAAGAGATTATTTCAATTTTCCCATTGTAAATTTTTCATTTATATGCAGCAACATTCCAGCAGCACCTGCATATGGAGTATATAACTCTCAGTTGATACGAATATTCCAGAGCTTATGGTTCCTATGAGGATTTTCTTGATAGAGGGTTTCTGCCAACAAGGAAGCTACTGAACCAATGGTTCCTCTTGGTTAAGTTGAAATCATCACTTCGAAAGATTTACGGTCGACACTAACGGTTGATTGTTATGAAATATTTGTGTCACAAATGACCACGGATAGGTTCCACTTGTCGTAAACACTTCCCGGTCCTTTCCTCATTCTTGCCTTATCACCGGGTTTGTAACTAGATTAACACGACGGGTGCCACTAGTGGAGCAGGAACTACTACCCTTCCGGAGCACCTGAGTTCACCCCCGGTTTTTAGTGGTATTCGTGTTACTCGAACTTTAGTTTTATGTGTATATTTTGTGGATCGTTGTTTGTCCCTTTGTCCTTTTTCTTTTGGCCATTGTGTTGTCTGTTCTTCTTCGATATACGGCTTCCGATTACCTCTTTGGAATCTTCAAACTCTTCTTAATGTAGAGAGTATCGTACTTCCAGTAGTCATTGCTTCAGCACTGACCTGGTTTAAAAATATATTTATAATTGAAATTTACGATAACTAAATAAATACAAAATATAATAATTATTAAAACTAGTATTCAGCTATCTCAGGTATAGTTAACATTAGCCTATTACGTAGTTAACATTAACCTATTACGTGGTTAACCGTAGCCTATTACGTAGTTAACCTTAGCCTATTACGTAGCTAACCTTAACCTATTATGTAGTTAACCGTAGCCTATTATGTAGTTAACCGTAGCCTATTATGTAGTTAACCGTAGCCTATTACGTAGTTAACCGTAGCCTATTACGTAGTTAACCTTAGTCTATTACGTAGTTAACCTTAGCCTATTACGTAGTTAACCTTAACCTATTATATAGTTAACCGTAGCCTATTATGTAGTTAACCGTAGCCTATTATGTAGTTAACCTTAGTCTATTACGTAGTTAACCTTACCCTATTATGTAGTTAACCGTAGCCTATTATGTAGTTAACCGTAGCCTATTATGTAGTTAACCGTAGCCTATTACGTAGTTAACCGTAGCCTATTACGTAGTTAACCATAGCCTATTACGTAGTTAACCATAACCTATTACATAGTTAATCGTAGCCTATTATGTAGTTAACCTAGCCTATTATGTAGTTAACCGTAGCCTATTGCGTAGTTAACCTTAACCTATTATGTAGTTAACCGTAGCCTATTATGTAGTTAACCTTAGCCTATTACGTAGTTAACCTTAACCTATTATGTAGTTAACCGTAGCCTATTATGTAGTTAACCGTAGCCTATTACGAAGTTAACCTTAACCTATTATGTAGTTAACCGTAGCCTATTATGTAGTTAACCGTAGCCTATTACGTAGTTAACCTTAACCTATTATGTAGTTAACCGTAGCCTATTATGTAGTTAACCGTAGCCTATTACGTAGTTAACCGTAGCCTATTACGTAGTTAACCGTAGCCTATTACGTAGTTAACCTTAGCCTATTACGTAGTTAACCTTAGCCTATTATGTAGTTAACCGTAGCCTATTATGTAGTTAACCGTAGCCTATTACGAAGTTAACCTTAACCTATTATGTAGTTAACCGTAGCCTATTATGTAGTTAACCGTAGCCTATTACGTAGTTAACCTTAACCTATTATGTAGTTAACCGTAGCCTATTATGTAGTTAACCGTAGCCTATTATGTAGTTAACCGTAGCCTATTACGAAGTTAACCTTAACCTATTATGTAGTTAACCGTAGCCTATTATGTAGTTAACCTTAGCCTATTACGTAGTTAACCTTAACCTATTATGTAGTTAACCGTAGCCTATTATGTAGTTAACCTTAGCCTATTATGTAGTTAACCTTAGCCTATTACGTAGTTAACCTTAACCTATTACGTAGTTAACCGTAGCCTATTATGTAGTTAACCATAGCCTATTATGTTGTTAACCGTAGCCTATTACGTAGTGAACCTTACAGTCGGAGAGCAGACTCGATAATGGCGTCGTACATTTTTTACCGGAATCGGACGTTTTAGAATACATCGACCAAGTGTTGAAAATTCACTCGTTTTAATCGTTGCGAGCGTCAAATATAACCGAAGAAGCGAGAAAAACATAGAAAATTGTTTCTTTCATATAAATTTGAGGCCCCGTGCTTGAACTTCTTGTAACAAAGGAGTAATGCAGAAAATAAAACGACACGGAAATGGCGGAAGTTGTTTAAAGAAACACGAAAAATTAAAAATTTAAATATTTGCCGAAAGAGTGATGGGAAATCATATATATAGTTCCATAGATTTCTATATTAGTATTTCAAAGAAACATTTTCTGTAATTAAACGTACAATAGAACTTTTTTCTGTCAGATGGATCGTGTCACATTTTGGTTGGATTCAAGGGAGGTAACTAGAATCATCACATACTCCGTAATTTTTAACATTCTATTTATAGAACGAGTGTAAGTAAATGCGTTTTCTCAATAAAACAAATATTATTTTGTATTAAATATGTTGAAATTAGTCAGAATAATTGTTTATTATATCTACAGCTATTAAATTGATCAAATATAATTTAACAGATGAGTCCAAATTTGAGATTTTATGGAACCATAACAGTATTAAGTAAGGAGCAATTATATTACTGTAAAAGTAATCCTGGTAAGCTGACTTTTCGGTCGAAATACATGTAAAGTTGTTCCATGAAGGTATAACAAAACAAGAATCAACTGTAATGGTCTACTAAATTTATCGAATGAACTTGAGAAAAAAAAAACAGTCATATTTTCATATGCAATGGTAAATCTTGGAATATTAAAAATTACTTTCAACTGTTTTTTAACATATAAGGCTATTCAAACACGTCCACCAGTTTTATTGGTGGCTTCACCATACAAATCATGCATAGCGCCCCCTAGCAACCCACCACGAGCATGTTGATGTCAATGTACTTGATACAAGTGATACTTTTTTCAATGTAAATGACCTTATAAAAGACAAATGAAAGAAAATGATGATAATGAAAAAAATATAAAATTTTATCACATGCATAGTACCGGTACATCCTCGTAATGACTCGTGTTATATTTTATAGATGTTTCTTTATAAAAAGGGGCGAGGGGTGTAATGTTTTTAACCTTTTTTTTAAACAAAAGCAGATCATACTGTACTAAGATCCATTATTTGATAACTTTTTACAAAATAAAATTCACAAATACTTCAACTAATTTTTTTTATTAAAAATAATAAAACATGTGAATAATAGGAGAAAACCGGATGGGGCTCTAATTTAAAATTCTAACTGAATATGCTGATGCCATTACCATAGAAAATTTGCATACACAAATGTATCAGAACTTAAAATTAACTTTATTCTTTCTAGAAGATCCTTTCCTTTAAATTAAATGGTCTTTCTTTGACTGTATATACTTTTGTCACAAAAGCAACATTCTAGTTGAGGTTTGAAATTTCTATATTTCTTGTAGTGATCAATAGAGGAAAAAATTGTTAGATGTACATGCTTCGTTGTTATTCTGATCTAGCTAAATCTGAAAGCATGACTGGAATAAGTCAACATTAACTGATGTCGAATGGTCACCATTTTTTTCACACATGTTCACGTGTTGCAAAAAGCATACAAGTTTTTTACTACAGTCATTATTTTCTGAATTAGCCGCAGTATGGAGTGTAAATTCGCATGGGTCAAATGACACATTACCATAGCTGTCAAAGTTTGTTGTTAAATTTAAATCATTTGTTTCAAATGCACAGCTTGTATCTATGGCTGAATCATATTTTCTTTTGCTTGATGTTGCTTCTGTATCGTGGGACATTTCGAGTGATTTTCTAAATCAAGCATCACACATTCTACAAATACAGTCATCATCTTTGAATGCATATGCATTTTTGACAAAAGTATAAAACAGTGGTTGATTTCGCCCCTGTGAGAGGTGCCAGTAGTGCTTAGTCACATCTTCTCGTTTACAGTTTATGCAAGGGCTTGGTGGACTGGCTTCATGCACCCTGCAGGTCTTTCAAAATTTTTCAAATGTACCAGTACTTCACTATTTACAGGCAGTACTTTTTCTTAAAAATTAAACATTTTTCATGAATATCTTATAGAGTATGTGGCCAAAAGTATTGCCACATGTAAAAAAATCCCTATATAATCAACCAAAACCATATTTTTTCAAAATATTATTGTGAAGTCATTTCTGGATAGATTTTAACAAATTTTACACCAAGACATTCAGAATTGTCTATATTTTGACTGTTTATTTGCTCATTATGTTTATATGAGTGGTTTTTATTTGTACATAATTTAAATATAACAAATAAAAATTGACTTTGATTTTCCTATATATTTCAACTAAAAATAAATCCTAAAAATTAACAATCCTGGTTAAATTATCTACAAATAAAAACCACTCAGTCATATAAACAAATGAGCAAATAAACATGCTGTACAACATTCTTTGAAATTAAAAGGTACCAATTACCATTTTAAGTGGGTACCTGGTACTATCCCTGACTAAAACTAAAAGGCCTGCACCCGTTGACAGATTGACTTTGGTGGCATATTTCAGAAAAGGGGGGTGCATATAACCAAGTTCGGGTTGTAGTTGTGAATCCACGAGATTGACAGAATGGGATAGATGCATCGAATTTCTAGACAATTTGCACTGTACATCAAAACAGTGTGTTTTACCTCACATGCCTACCGTTATTCAATTGTTTACATGTGTAAATATTGATTGTACGAGCAAAATGGGAGGAGAAAATTTTTCAACCTTGTCTCTGTTTGGGTGACGTTGGAATATTGATTATTTTTCTTAAACTGTTACGAGTGATGTAAATTCCCTTTTACCCGATGAAGTGTAGATATTATTCTGTCCAAGGAACCAGTTTTTTAATTTTTCCCTCCACGGGAACTTTATTCTGTCAGATGCAAAAAGTGTAAACATACGCGACAAAAAAAAATTACGATTTTCCGAGGTAAAGAAAAAAACCGTTATTTTTACATTCATCGCAGACCGATTTTATACCAGACTGAAAATCATGACCATTAATAAATATAAATGTGATTTTTAATCATATTTCAATCATTTTCATTGGTTTAATAGAACAAAAACGTAGTTTTCCAAGTACGTATAATTGTTTGGGTTTGTGAAGCGCCATCTAGCGGAAAATATTTACGATTATCTCCCTTGGATTTTTAAATATTCCACGGACCGGAAAATTAGAATTTTTGCGAGTCTGCTCTTCAACTGTTAGCCTATTACGTAGTTAACCTAGCCTATTACGTAGTTAACTTTAACCTATTACGTAGTTAACCTTAACCTATTACGTAGTTAACCTTAACCTATTACGTAGTTAACCGTAGCCTATTACGTAGTGAACCGTAGCCTATTACGTAGTGAACCTTAGCCTATTACGTGTTTTCCTGTTGAGTCATAGTGTTCTTGCTCACATAGAGGTTTAAATTATTTGGTTTTCCACTCCGTTGACTGTGAGCGTACCGGACCTTATGAGGGTTTTTCCACAAATTTGACACATGCAATAAATTAGATAATTACAATGTTAAGACGTTACTTGATATTTATTTGCTTAAATGTTCAGTAAGCATGGTCTGTTTTAATGAATTTTATCTACAGGTATTTGGGAAATACCATACCCGTACCCTTAAACCTACTGTAGTTAGATAGAAAATCGACATTTAAGCAATTTATACAACAATATAATCAAACATACATGCGATATCCAATCCACCATTTACATAACATCGCCCTGTAAAAAATCTAATTAAAAAGATCTACTAATGCATAGACTGATAACGTTGTCAATGTATCATTTGAGTTAATACGAAGACAGAGGCCAAAGCTAATTATTTTTTTGTTGGTGATCTCGGCTATATATTGACGTCGATGTTATTTAGTTTTATTGTCTATACTATTGAGAAATTGTTGTAAAATAGAACATCTGATATATCATAAAAAAAAAATTGAAGACATGATTGTTTTTTTTTTAGGAAATTGAGGAGTTTTCAATACCTCAATCTATGACTTTAATATTCGATTTTAGAATTATTCCGACACTGGTATTTTTCGTTTTTCATTTTGTTGCTAAGGAAATAAGATTTTAAAATAATGTCAGTCATTGGACATTTGTTCATGCCATTTCACTAAGAGGGGGGGTTTTGGTCCATACATATATATAAAAAGGTGTTGCAATAAATCTTAAAAAAATGTACTCCAAAATTTCACTTCAAGTTTCCACGTCCAGTTCACTCTGTAAAGTACATTGTGCCCGATAAATACAGTCACCGCGGACTATAGATCATGGGTTACACATTGTATTTATCACAATATGTATAGTAGGACAGATAAAAGAGGAAATAATCACTATCTATCAAGAGTAATCCAACACGATTAAATGGTAAACTATCTGTAAGATTATTATACGAGTAGGTCAAGGTATCAGAGGTTAATAAACATTGGGATTGTTTAAGAAACATCATTGATACTATGTATATGTACTGGACACGGTTTAATATAATGTAGCAACTTTAGATTCTTATTATGACGGAGCATTTATTTGATATCTATGAATGGAATCACGAAGTCTTTTAAAATTGTGCCTACTATCTCATATGATATGCCAGCTGACTTTTTGATTCTTCGCTTTGTAAATATAAAGTCGTACGAAATAGTGTCACTAAAGTCTATAAAATTTCGCACGTGATTTTGGAAGAAGTTATCTTTTTAAACTTGTCATAATTAAGGAAGGCACGATTTATTATTGTAATTATAGACGTCTTTGATATATATATTATTGAGATAATTTTCAAATATTGCACAATATACCATGCACATTTAAAATGAACACTGCCCATTTATATTTAATTTATGGTTTTTGCTTGAGAGAACATGTGTTGAAAACAAAAGTTTAAATGTCACGATTTTCATTTAAAGAAGTTTCGAAATACAATTTCGAAATGAAACCACGTTTTTATTAGTCACTGTTTGTCTTCATATTATATTTATTTTACTATGGAGCTATAACCGTAAACTAGTAACAAGATTTTACTACTCGAACATTCCTAATTATTCTTACAAGATCAATCAAGAAAAAGTGGGCGTGCATATCGTGGTGAATTTGACTATAGGTATAAACATACGAAGTTTATAATTGTTTTGTACACTCTAACTATTACATGTAGATTTATACTGTTCACGATGACATCTAGAGACAACAGTAATGACAATGCGTGCTGGTGTTGTTCTAATTGTGTTGGCTATAAAAGAGTCTGCGGGAGATTCGCTGTCGACGTAACTATATGGATAATTGGTAAGTTTTCATTTTCTATATTTATTCATTAGATTGATTTTTATATTATCTTTTTGTTTTGTTATCTAATATTCGTACCATCGTATCTATGTTACACAAATATAACACGGACGATTACAGTACATATTATTGTGTTGAAATTTGGAAATATTCTTTGTTTTTAATTATACCGCCACGATATAAATGAAATATTGTTGAAAGTGGCGTTAAACACCACAAACCTAAATCTTTTTAAATTACATTAAATTGTGTTTGAATCGACTTTTAAAAACGCAATTGTCAATGTCAATATACAATTTGGGGTATAAAATGTCAACACGTTTACCTATATTAAATATTCAGGTAAATCAAGATCTTGTGACGAGGTTAAAAGTCATGTTATTTTTTTTATCACATAAATATTGTTTGGATCGACTTAAACGTAGTTGTTAACGCTTAAAAATATACAATTTGTGGTGTAAAATGTCAACACATTTACGTATAAATATTTAGGTAAATCAAGGTTAAAATTCAAGATCTTGTGACCAGGTTAAAGGTTAACAAATAAAATAGATAAAACATTGAGATATATATTGTATATATACCTACATACAGAACTAATAAATAACTATTTATGTTGTAGATTTACTACCATTCAATTACAAACAATTCCCATATTTAACATATTTGCACTTACCATTTAAATTTCATTTATTTTTCCTTCTTCGTTTATCAAATGTTTTAAATATTTATATACATATTTTAGTACCACTTTCATCAACGATATATTTAAGCTTCAAAACTCAATAGTCATGTTTTAAAGGGATTAAATAAAAATAATATTATATGCTATACAAACTGTCAGTAGAAGAAATCCACTGGTTAATAAAATGCAATTTTACTGGAAATTTGTGCAACTGTTGTCGCAATAAATTAAAATAATTTTTTATATGAATTTATTTTTATAAGACACGGAAACTTGTGAAAAGAAAGTTCAAACAGTGATGATCACAATTCCAATTCCACCAATATCAACAAAACGGAAAACATCTCTCACCTGACACATTGAACACCTCTCACCTGACAAATGGAACACAAAATTACAACGGTATATGGCGTTGGAAATCTAGGTCCTAGCTTGAGACTGGCACACAAATGTGTATTATCGGTTTGTGTGGGATAGGACATTTCCATTTTCATTTTTAACAGTTGTTTTATTTATAGATGTTTATTTATATGACTTGGTGCAATGGCAGTTTTTTGTGGCTGGTGATCGCATGGTAGTTGGATTTACAACTATCTAAGCAATCAGTGCCTATCACCACTGCTGTTGTGAATTCGAATCTCGATCAGGGCGAGGTGTACAACCTGATGTGATAAAGTTTGTCAGTGACATGCGACAGGTTGATGGTTTTCTCCAGGACCTCTGGTTTCCTCCACCAATAAAATTGACCACCACGATATAACTGAAATATTGTTGAAAGTGGCGTTAAACAGCATATAACCTAAAAACCGTTTTTGTGTATTCTATGTATAACATTAGTCAGATAGCTGTATGTGATAGGTGCTGCTCCACTGTTTTTGTGTATTCTATGTATAACATTAGTCAGATAGCTGTATGTGATAGGTGCTGCTCCACTGTTTTTGTGTATTCTATGTATAACATTAGTCAGATAGCTGTATGTGATAGGTGCTGCTCCACTGTTTTTGTGTATTCTATGTATAACATTAGTCAGATAGCTGTATGTGATAGGTGCTGCTCCACTGTTTTTGTGTATTCTATGTATAACATTAGTCAGATAGCTGTATGTGATAGGTGCTGCTCCACTGTTTTTGTGTATTCTATGTATAACATTAGTCAGATAGCTGTATGTGATAGGTGCTGCTCCACTGTTTTTGTGTATTCTATGTATAACATTAGTCAGATAGCTGTATGTGATAGGTGCTGCTCCACTGTTTTTGTGTATTCTATGTATAACATTAGTCAGATAGCTGTATGTGATAGGTGCTGCTCCACTGTTTTTGTGTATTCTATGAATAACATTAGTCAGATAGCTGTATGTGATAGGTGCTGCTCCACTGTTTGGTTATTAACAATCTGCTTTATCTGCCTTGCACAAAAGCAGTACATGCATAGCTTAAGCTACCATGTTGACAATATACAGAAACAGTACAAGTATGACATAGTTTGTCACATACAAAAACAGTACAAGTATGACATAATCTACCATGTTGCCCATGTATAGAAACAGTAAAAGTATCAATTTATCTGCCACATACAGAAACAAGTATGACTCGATCTGAAATGTACAAAAACAGTACAATTATGACTCGATTTGAAATGTACAAAAACAGTACAATTATGACTCCTACATAAGATGTATGCTCTTATGTCATATAGTTGTGGACGTATTGTATGTGATAGAGTATTTATATTTAATAGAAACTTATACAATCTTTTAGACTTTCGAAATTATTTGAAAAGTGCTTCGTAAGCCTATGGAGGCTGGTTGTATATAAAACTGAACACATATATTGTATTATTTGTATATACCAGGTTGCACTATAATAATAAATTATATATATATAGACTCCTTCAACTTTCAATGGTTAATTTTAATATTCTAACATATAATGCCCATCCAATTAGACAATCCACTTCAAACAATATAAAATTGTCTAGTTTTCTTATTATGTACCTAATTAGAGCACTGTGGTTGTTTTGTTGTATTTGTAACCTCGTAATATTATGTCGCGCACAATGATGACGGTATTTGTAAGATTTCGTCACTCGTATTTTGTTTTCTTCTTGATAACCCTGTATCTGGGAAATGAAATTCAATACATCAAATAACATCAAAACTACAAAGATACCCAGATGGAGCGTTTACCTACAGAAATAAAGAGTACCATTTAACTACATGCTAAAGAGGGTGTTCACAACTACATGCTGAAGGGGGTGTTCACAACTACATGCTGAAGGGGGTGTTCACAACTACATGCTAAAGGAGGTGTTCACAACTACATTCTGAAGGGGGTGTTCACAACTACATGCTAAAGGAGGTGTTCACAACTACATGCTAAAGAGGGTGTTCACAACTACATGCTGAAGGGGGTGTTCACAACTACATGCTAAAGGAGGTGTTCACAACTACATGCTAAAGAGGGTGTTCACAACTACATGCTAAAGGAGGTGTTCACAACTACATGCTAAAGGAGGTGTTCACAACTACATGCTAAAGGAGGTGTTCACAACTACATGCTAAAGGAGGTGTTCACAACTACATGCTAAAGAGGGTGTTCACAACTACATGCTGAAGGGGGTGTTCACAACTACATGCTGAAGGGAGTGTTCACAACTACATGCTAAAGGATGTGTTCACAACTACATTCTGAAGGGGGTGTTCACAACTACATGCTAAAGGAGGTGTTCACAACTACATGCTAAAGGGGTGTTCACAACTACATGCTAAAGAGGTGTTCACAACTACATGCTAAAGGAGGTGTTCACAACTACATGCTAAAGGGGTGTTCACAACTACATGCTAAAGGAGGTGTTCACAACTACATTTTGAAGGGGGTGTTCACAACTACATGCTAAAGGTGGTGTTCACAACTACATGCTAAAGGGGGTGTTCACAACTACATGCTAAAGAGGTGTTCACAACTACATGCTAAAGGAGGTGTTCACAACTACATGCTAAAGGGGTGTTCACAACTACATGCTAAAGGAGGTGTTCACAACTACATTTTGAAGGGGGTGTTCACAACTACATGCTAAAGGTGGTGTTCACAACTACATGCTAAAGGGGGTGTTCACAACTACATGCTAAAGGGGGTGTTCACAACTACATGCTAAAGGAGGTGTTCACAACTACATGCTAAAGGGGGTGTTCATAACTACATGCTAAAGGTGGTGTTCACAACTACATGCTAAAGAGGTGTTCACAACTACATGCTAAAGGGGGTGTTCACAACTACATGCTAAAGGAGGTGTTCACAACTACATGCTAAAAAGGTGTTCACAACTACATGCTAAAGGGGGTGTTCACAACTACATGCTAAAGGGGGTGTTCACAACTACATGCTAAAGGGGGTGTTCACAACTACATGCTAAAGGAGGTGTTCACAACTACATGCCAAAGAGGTGTTCACAACTACATGCTAAAGGGGGTGTTCACAACTACATGCTAAAGGAGGTGTTCACAACTACATGCTAAAGGGGTGTTCACAACTACATGTTAAAGGTGGTGTTCACACTGATTTTTGTGCATGAGTTATGCTCATTATTTAAGACGCTAACGTGACAGTGAAATGTAGTGAAAACATAGATATCTAATTTAGTGTGCATTTTAGTTTCTGTAATAACCTTCATCAGACACGTCCAAAATATTCGGAAGCCAATAATTTAAAAATCTTTATAAGCAATAAAAGTGGCATTGCTTTTCTTTAAAATGTGCACAAGTGTAACATAGGATTGTATTTCTCATGTTTGTGCGTCCATATCATTTCGTACAAATCAAGGCCAATGAGAAGCGGTATATAAGTTACAGATAAGCATTTAAATGGTTTCGTTCTTATTAACGAGGGATTGATATCATCTTCTGTGGGGCTGCCAGACAGTTTATTCAATATGGATAATGTTATATATCGTAAAAACTGTAGATACATTGTATTAGGAAAATTGGGCATAGTTCAATAGAGTAGATACATTGTATTAGGAAAATGAGGCATAGTTCATAAAGGCGTTTATTTCACAACGAAGCATGTCAAACAGGTTCATATACGTTGCAGGTGCACACTTTATTGATAAAATTGAAAGAAAAAAAATCCAGGACCCAAATACCTGTGTCTGCATCGTTATTTTTATGAATGGAATTTTCTCCTGGCCAGGTAAAGCGTATTAATCTTATTCTCTAGATTTCCATATATGACTCTCCTTTCTATCGTTATTTTTAGGAATGATTTTATCCAATCATAGGTCGTCAAATAAATGCAACATCGTACAATGTTATATATCATAAAAACAGTGCTATAGCAAGAATATTACAATCAACGAAACAACCACAGAACTCTCATCGCAACAAAGCTGACTAAAACATTCCGACACAAAAAGATTTTCTCTGGTTTATTTACTACATCATGAAATCTCGTGGACGCGATATTGTTGACTATTGCAGCATACATTTGGTATCAAATTAGACATTTAATTAACTGCTATCAAATGAACTATTCCCTTTGTGTTGAAGTCCCATTTTCAAAACAGGAAATAAAAAGTTAAGCATAAACTGATCTCGTCGACAACACAACCAATCAAATTATAACACAGAACTGACATACACCGTATTTTAAAACCATGTATTTTAATAAAACTAAAATATTTGATTATAAAGAATGTGGAGGAATATTCAGAATATGTTTTTGGTAAAAAATGTTAGCTTAAACATATTTTATTGTCCAAAAACATGACAATAGGATCAGGTACAAGTTTTTCAACTTAGAGCATCTTATCCTTGTTGCAACAAGTTATTGAACTGACCGCATGTTTACTATGAGAACACAATACCAAATGACTTCCTGCTATTACTGTACTCAAAATCTCTTCACTTGGTATACAATATTTGCCAGGAACAATTTCAGTTTATAATCATATCCCAGTGAACGTTTTAGTTTATTTACTGAAGTTCGTTATTGTATCCGGATCCTCCGCGAAACAAAAATCGTCTTTGGATCGATTACGGTGTATTTATGTCACAAATGACCACATACATGCTACGTTTGTCGTAATCACAATCCGATCCTTTCAACGTGTCACATGTGGAGCTAGAACTGCTCGTACATCAGGAGCACATGAGTTCACCCTTGGTTTTTAGTGGGGTTCGTGTTTCGATCTTTAGTTTTCTGTGTAATGTTTTGTAGATCGTTGCTTGTCATATTCTCCATTTTCTTTTCAATTCATTTCAAATATTTTATTGAATAAATGCATAAATACAATATCCAATGGGTTTGCACATCAGTCATAGCCTATGTAAGTGCTCTCCCTCAATAACTAAGGACATCAAGTATAATGATAAGAATAATTAATTAATTTACATTGTAATTAGTGTACACAAATTTTTACTTAGGAGAAATTCAAAATTTTGTAATAATTTTAAAACTGTCCATTTATTCATTATAATTGTGAAATTTGCCAATTTAGAGTGTGAATAAGTTAACTTGTAATTAATATATTCTTCTGTATATAAGGATGTACATGTATATATAGGCACATAAAAAGACATATTCATACATATGCATACATACATGTATACACATGTACACATAAATATAGATATATATTTGTGTAACCATCTTAAGCGATAAATTAAAAAATTCAAAGCAAATAATGCAAAATCAAATTGAAAAATGTTAATATTAATAGTCAAGTCTTTTGGTTCCACAAATAAAGGTGTGGACAGAGTTCATAATAAGTATATTATCATCAAAAGAAATGTCAGGTGATCCCTTTAAGAGTACATCAATGTTTAGGAAGTCGGTTTAATCTCTCAGTTGAGTAAACAGCAAAATTCTTTGGCAAATGAAAAGTGGACAGAGATAAAAGTAGTGAAAGTTGTCTTCAACATCATCCCCACAAGGACACCTTGAACTATCTGACAAGTGTGACAAGAACTTGTGTTGGTTCAAGTTACTTGCCAAGTTTCTAAGTTGACAATGGAATATGTTGTATTTTCTTGTACCCAAGGCAAAATAGGGGAGAGGGATTTATATATTAGATCTTATTTGCTTTTTGAACATTAGTCTACTGTGTTGATGTTGCGTGTCTACATCAAGTAAATTCCAACTGTCAATTACATTAGGGAAAAAACTACATTTGTATGAAGTGATATTACAGAATGGAGGTTCAAAAACTCGGTTAAATCTCAAATTATAACTAGATTGGTGGTTAGCTTGTAGAAGAATTTCATTTAAAAGATATAAAGGTGTTTCATCATGGAGAATTGTGTGTAATAAAATTAGCTTATTTGTCCTTCGGTGTTCTTTCAGTGGCACCCATCCCAATTCGGTGTACAATTTTGCATGTGATGTTCCCTTCCTTAAGCCAGTAATTATGCGAGCTGCCTCTAGTTGTACACTTTCCAGTAATTCAGATTCATGTAAACTACAATTATCCCAAACTATTCCCCCATATTCAAGTATTGGACGAATAAATCCAATACATAATTTTTCCAATGATTTTCTGTCTAGTTTGTGTTTCATCAATCTTAAAATGTTAATTCTTCTACAAGCTTTAGTATATATTTCATTAATATGATTATTCCATTTACCATTTGAGTTAAAAGTGACACCAAGATGTTTATGGGATTATGAGTTTTCAAGCATGGTCCCATTAAAGAATAAAAGTGGTAAATTAGCCATTTTTTCCCTAGAAAATAACATGGACTTAGTTTTTGTTGCATTAAACGTAATTCCCCAATCACTGGACCATCGATGTATAAACGCAAGATCTTCATTAAGAGATTCGGCGGCTGACGTTTGATCTTCAACAACACAGTAGAGAGATGTGTCATCAGCAAACATTTTTATATTATTTAAGACCTCATTCTCAATGTCGTTAATGAATAATAGGAATAAAAAAAAGACCAAGGGTGGAACCCTGGGGTACCCCCGCATTGACAGTTTTCCATCTAGAAAAGTATCCATCAATATTTACTCTTTGTTTTCTATCATAAAGGAAACTTTCAATCCATTTTAGAACATTTCCGCAAATACCATACTTTCGCAGTTTAAAAATTAAGCCAGAGTGCCAGACACGATCATATGCCTTGGAGATGTCACAAAATATAAATCGTACATCTTTACCAAGATCTAGATTTTTTATAATAGTATTATATATTATTAATAATTGGTTAATAGTAGAATCTTTTGTTCTGAATCCTGATTGATGATCTGACAATATTCTGTTTCTAGTAACATAATTATGAAGGTTCTTGAAGATTATTTTTTCTAGAATTTTCTTTTAGCCATTGTATTGTCTGTTCTTCGGTTTACGACTTCTGATTATACTCCTTTGGTATCTTCAAGCTTTTATTCTAGGGTATAAAATAATATTTTTAAGATGATCTGGTCATATTTTTTGTTTTGTTTTGTTTTTACAGTATATAATGGAATTGGTTTTCCTCTTAGCATTCTACATTAGTTTTTCAGCTCTAAAAAGAAGACAGTTATACATTTAACGATGGCCGAAATCTTAATATCTAAGACATACAGCTTCAATAATGGTCCTCAATTTTCATTCATGTAAGAATAAGAGTTGAAATATACATTAATAATTTAGATACATTTTTCTAAACGTCAAGTGAAAGTTGACTTTGTTGATTTGTGATGATGTATTTTTTAAACTTATATTTTACAATGATCAATTCATTAACTCGTGCGTTAATTATGACATCACTTGGTTGTAGTAAGTGTATAAGAATTTTACAAGTGGACTATCTACGAAAGAAATCTCTTAAAAATATTCATAACATGTCCGATTTCTAAGTACGATCTTTCCTGGGGTAATATGGGATTAAGTCAACATCGTTGTCCTAAGTCCAAATTATTTGACTAATATCAAGTACTTTGATAAGTAAATTGAGTGAATAGTGGTAATGTGATTGTTACTTCGATAAAATGTCCACAGTTATGTCTCATTAATCAGGCAAATATCCTCAGGAATAAAACAGAATTGTAATTAAACTAAGAAACACAATTCAATTCCGTGTATTTATACAAAATAATACACATCGCCTTAAACTTGAACAGGAAAACCAGGGCGTAACACATACACTCCCCCAAATCACTGTTAAAATTCTTTAAATAGTATTTCTTAACATAACAAAATAAAAATAAAAATTGTTATGATTGAGGAAAAGAAAAAAAATAGGTGAACGTGGTATGTCGGAACCCATTGTCGAATTCTATTTTTTTTCTCAACTCCAGATAAATGTTTACTCGTAGCTTTAATTAGTGGAAACAAAACATAGAATATGAACATAGAATAGTCCACCAGAAAGCACGAAATCACCATGTTCAACCATGCCGCCAATTCCACAACGATTTGATAATGTTACGTAATGTTGGTTTTTGTGATCATTTAACATTGTCGATGTATTTGAGAGTTTAGTTGAGTGATTAATTGTTGTTTAACACTTTGATTGAGAAATATTAGCAGCTATGTCACGACGAGAACATGCTACATTTCAATGAGATGGTCATTATGTCCGTTTTGTACAAGACCAACGTGTGTAAATGGATTGTTATAGTGCTAGTTCACTGAACAACAATTCGCGCGAAGGCGTTTCACGCCACTCGAATGCCACTTCCTGGTCTAGAGCTATACATTCTTTGCTTTTACTCCTTATTGCTATATATTGATCGGCGAAGCCACGATTTACCACACTCGATCCGAGCACGCTTGAAGCATTGCACCACCGATACACACAACATCAACAAAAATTATCTAAGCTCAACATGAATAAACACAGCATTAAACACATCATCAATATTAGCATCAGAAAAGTTTTATGATACAAAAGGGGTAATCAGAAGAGGTTATTCGAAAAAGGACAGGCAATAGCCAAAAAAAAAGGACAAAAAGACAAACAATTATCGACAAAATTCCACACAGAAAACTAAAGATTGAACAACACGAACACCACAAAAATACAAGCCATGAATGACCTAAGGTGCTCCGGAAGGGTCCACAGTTCCTTATTTAGCATAAATGCAAAACAAACTGAAAAAACCCCAACATCAAATATTTAACGCTTGCTCTATGTAGCACTCAGCATTTTTCGGCTATAGCGTATTTACCAGACTTCAATGTGGATTAAACCACTTCAGTCAGTACCTGGTAAACCATCTCACATAAGGTATAAGTAGAGCATGTTTAGTGGACAGTTAGCACTGAACCTATACCATCAATTGTCATGGTTGTTAATAAATCACCGATTCCACTTAGCACAAATAACCTAAGCACAAACAGAAATGGTAGCCAGCTTGACAAGATATCGTTCATAAAATTGTCTGTCAACCCCTTCTTGCGAAGATGTACTTCATAAAAGTATCAGCTTTCTTAGAAGGCTAATATTGTACGTATTAAACATCAACAGATAATCTAAATAAAGGTAGCAAAAACATCAACAAAAACTAGGAAATAACACAAAACAAAACGAATGCACGGTTAACACCAATAATTATAACAGAATGTATCTTATGGTTACACCAGTGGTGTTCAGAATGGCTAAAAGTCGGATTAAGATAGAAAAAAACGCTACCAGAAAAGTATCATCACTAAAATCACAGTAAACAAAGGAAGAGAAAGACTTCACGTTGTTTTTATCTATAAGATTTAACAAACACAGTGGAGTTCACATTTTCTTTATTAAAATCTACTAGATAATTTTATGTTCCAGCAACTTCCATTAAAATGTCATTTAAGAGCAACACGTGACTTTATCGTCAGAGTAAAATCTTCATGGTTTGTCAGTTCAGCTACTAAACAGAATACCACACCATTGAAGTACATTTTATTTATACCCTGTTTGGAGGCCTACACTAACAATTGGGGTCTCTTTGGAAAGGAAAATTACTTGGCTTTCGACTGGTGAAAACATTTTTTGTAAATATTAAGGCGTTCTGAAATTACGATCTATTTAAGACGACCACTTAAAAAAATGCAAGCAAGTGAGTTCCTCCCCTTGTTGTATTATATAGTTTTTTTTGTGTGTTTTCTCGGACGCACCTAGCCCCTGTGCTCCATACAACATTATATGATAAAGTTTGTCAGTGACTTGCGGCAGGTCGGTGGTTTTCTCCGGGTACTCCAGTTTTCTCCACCAATAAACCTCTTCGCCATTATATAACTGAAATATCGTTGAAAGTGGCGTTAAACACCATAACCTCCTCAAGTGCATTGATTTGATGAGCATCACTCAGTCATAGAAATGTTAATATATTTTCCGAAATTGATGAGTTGTGTGAGCAGGGTATAAGTAAAACTAAGTAAGATACAGCTTACAATATATTTCATTTTCTTTTAATTCAGGCATATAGTTCAATCAACTTAAAATATGGAAGCAGGCTAGCAGCCAGTGTGCATTACCGGCTAAAATAGTTGTCTATAGTTACGTTGACATTTAAATCAAGTTAAAAAAAAACATATATCGGTCAATACAATGCATGTTCATCATTATGATCTTATTTGTCATTGAATTGACTTTATATACTATAATAATCTTGAACCCTGTGTAAGATATACGCATTGTCATTGAGATCACCACGTGCAGTTCTCATTACAGGTGTATATTTTTGGGGGGGTTAATTTTCTTTTGTTCTGTCAAGGCTGGTTGATGACGAACGTAAAGCCAATATTAAATTAACATTAAAAAGGCCAAGGCTGATCCAGATAAAAATCCGGTGGGATAGCAATTAAGCCACGCTAGTAAAGAAACACATGTGTTTATATTTACTTTTAGTTTGAGATTGATGGTGAGCTAAAATAGTAAATTGTCAAGTATTATTTATAAATACGCATATTTACAGCATACACAAAATGGTTTGGAAATGCCTTGGATAAAAGCTGTCAAAAATATATTAGATAGTTGTGGTTTTAATAATATATGGGAAAATCAAGGAAATTTTAATTCAAAGTGGCTTAGTTTAAGTTTGAAACAAAAACTATTTGATCAGTTTCAGCAAAAATGGCGTTCTGACATGAATAATTCATCAAAAGGGTTATGCTATAAAAATTTTAAGGATTGTTTTGAATTCCAAAATTATCTAAATGTACTTGATGACAAAGACAGACAGTTATTTTGTAAATTTAGGACATGCAATCATAGATTACCCATTGAAATTGGTCGGTGGCAAGACATTGAGAGACAAAATAGGACATGTAACATATGTGATAAAAATGAGATTGGTGATGAATTCCATTATGTACTACAGTGTCCATCTCTTCACGACGATAGACGACGTCTATTGGATTCTACCTATTTGACTAGAGTTAATGTTTTAAAATTTGCTAATTTATTCCAATCTAGAAATAAAATTAAGTTAAGACACCTTTGTAAATTTATCAAAATAATTTATTCAAAAACACGTCCTCCTGGTTAGTCAACTCTCTCTCCTTCTTTGTTGTGTTTTTATTGTGCTACATCCATCATCTTGTCATGTGCGTGCAAATATTGATATTGAATGTTTGTATTTATCTCTGTACCATTGTAATGCATGGTTTATGAGAATAAAGAATCTTGAATCTTGAGATATTAAAACTTCCACTGAACATATAAATAGTACATCCCACTGGCTAACAATGTTTGTTGAAAAGTAAATTGATTTAATGATTAAATAAATAATTATCTAGTTTATCAAATTTTAGACAACCTAATATTTGATCAGTTTATCCAAGTAATTTAGAATATTATTGTCAATAAAAACTTGAAATAAAAGGATTCCAGATGTTTTCACGATAATTGTATGTTAGCTGTTTGTACACCTTTTTCCATTTTTGTGTAGCTGGTGCATTAGGATTGCTGGATTTCAATATTGAAGTATATCCTCTGTTCACATTTTCATTCCAATGGCACACAGCCAGGTCTGAACGAAATTTATATTGTTCATCCCCAAAACAGCAATGAGGAAGCACACTACTGGTAGATATTTATTATCAATCGTCATACCTTATCTGTAGATAGTAACTATGATTCTATCAACAAGCATAGACTTTTATCGAACCTAAATAATATAAGGTAGACATTTGAAGTCGGTCATTTCGTACTAATATAATCAATAGAATGGACACTTGCCAGTCTGCAGTGGTATGTTCAGAAGTGTATGCACGGTAAACCCCCAATTTGTTCGTGTTGTTTAATGTTGTCCAATTACATATATTTTCACTTTTTGTAGTTTGTGCTGTGATGTCCGCTGTGATTGCCACGTAAATGAGATATTCGTCTTTATAGAGGCCTCATGTTTTACTTATGTTGTTTGTATTTAATGAGATATACTGCTGTCCAATAAGATTTCAATATCCCATGGTGTTTGTATCGTTTAACAGTAACACGGCGGGTGTCACATGTGGAACAGGAACTGTTAATCCTCCGGAACTCCCGAGTTTACACTCGGTTTTTAGTGGGGTACGTGTTGCTCTATCTTTAGTTTTCTGTGTAGTATTTTGTAGATCGTTGTTTGTCCTTTTGTCCTTTTTCTTTTGGTCATTGTGTTGTCTGTTCGTCTTCGATTTCCGGACTCTGATTACCCCTTTGGTATCTTCAAACTTTTCTTGTACATCATTCTTTGTCCTTTGTATTTTGGGTGGGGGTCGTGTTGCTCAATTTGTGTTTTTTCTATGTAGTGTTTTGGCCTTTTTCGTTTGGCCATTGCTTTGAATGTCCATCGATGTATGACTTTTATTATCCCTTTGGTAACATTTATTAGGTCCATGATTACGTTTGTTTTAGTCCATATATATTTTATAGGAGAAGATAAGACGTTCTTACATCAGTCGTGTTATGTGTCGTTTGCATTGTCTGATCGTTTGTTATTTATTTCATTTTGATTATAATTCGTTGATGGTGTTTTATTTATGGGGGGTTATGCTTTTCTTTACCTATTTTTTTTTTTTTTTTTCATCTTTGCAGTATTTTATGAATTTCTTTAAGTTAATAGTATATTATGTCCCTCACCCAATTTTTCACGTGTTTTAAACAAAACGAAAAGGATACACGTTCTCTCCTTAAAGATTATCATATTGATCTCTTCCCCTGTCGTACATCAAGTTTATGGTATAAGGATATACTACGTGGATGTGAACATGTACTTTGTTCATATGCTAACACAGTAAAAGACAAATCAAAATGTGGGGAGATGGAAATGTGATACGTAAATATGTATGATATTTAATAGTTGTCAGGTCAGGTGCGGATCAAGGTTTTGGCGCTGGGGAAGGGGTGTAATCTAGTCGAGTGGCCGGTCGCGAGGATTGTCTTTGTCCCCAGGGAGTACAGGGTGTTGGATGATCAAAGAGTAAATACCCCCTTAGGGAGTTTGAGACATTGCTGCCAATACTAGTATTCTTAGAAGTTAAATGCTGTACAACACATTATCCTTTGCAAATTTCAGGAGATGCAGACACACAGCACACCACGGTCATTCAGCACCTATCGGTTATTACCATGACTACCATAGAGAATTGGTTCAAAACATGATTTGTTTTATATTTCAGTTGGTGCTCCAGTTTTGTATCTGTATAAAGCCAGTACTCCCTACAGACGTGGTTTCTTCTGTAACGATGACAGTTTACGTTACCCATATAAAGAGAATACAATATCTGACGATTTATTGCTGTTATTTGGGTTCTCGCTGCCATTTGTTGTGGTAAGATTGTTAGGGTTATGGGTGTTCAACGCTATTTTTCGTGGGGGTCAGTTTTATTGGAAAATGAAATCGGTGTAGCCAGAGGAGATATGGGTAAGTCGTTGACAAACTTCATCTATTGCACCTCGTCACTGGCTGGCATAAAAAAACAAACAAACAAACAAACAAACAAAAAACTCGCAACTGTTTAGCCACGGAGGGCAATAACCGCATAGATAGATTTAATTCCAACCACCATACGACCGCTCTCATGGCGATCTCTAGAATGGTAAGAACATTTACAAAATCTGCAAAATCAAATTTGAGGTTTATTTTTGTATCATTCTAAACAATGTTCTAAATATGTTATAATTTCAAAACCGTGCCTATAATTTAACATACAAAAAACGACAAATTTTACATATTGGGACATAAGTGAATACTAAATTAGATTTATACGTTTTTATTTTTAACATCAATAATTTTAAGAACTGTTTGTCCTTACTTTGATCCGAGTTCATACATGTACAAAGTACATGTTTTTCTGCAACTTAAATTACAGTTAAATTACACAAAGGCTTTGTTTATGCTATATATAAATACATGTAATATGATCCGTACGAACGACTTTGGCTATGTAAATCGTATGACCTATAATAAATTACAGTTAATAAATTATAATGATAATTTCTCAAATTTGTTATATCCGTTCTGTCAGGATTATTGTCACATCTCCATGTTGACGTAAGTTTGGGGGACAATGACACCACCTGGTTTGTACACATATATGGCCTATGGTAAAACTGTTTGATATGATTCAGTGTAAGTCCATGAAGGCTATGAACATTTTTATGCCGATAGTAAATAAGTAAACGTATAGCAACATGTCGTTTTAAAGATAAATTTGATTAAAAGCGAGCGATACATGATCTTCCTCAGATGTGTTTGTGAAACAAGAATGCTCAGACATTGTTATGTACTTTAAAATAACATTTGTCCATATATATTTATTTTGCAGTAAACAAAAATTGAAAAAAAGAAAAGTTTGAAGATACCAAAGGGGGGTAACCAGAAGTCGTACATCTAAGATACCAAAGGGGTAACCAGAAGTCGTACATCTAAGATACCAAAGGGGTAGCCAGAAGTCGTAAATCTAAGATACCAAAGAGGTAGCCAGAAGTCGTACATCTAAGATACCAAAGGGGTAGCCAGAAGTCGTACATCTAAGATACCAAATGGGTAGCCAGAAGTCGTAAATCTAAGATACCAAAGGGGTAGCCAGAAGTCGTACATCTAAGATACAAAAGGGGTAGCCAGAAGTCGTACATCTAAGATACCAAAGGGGTAACCAGAAGTCGTAAATCTAAGATACCAAAGGGGTAGCCAGAAGTCGTAAATCTAAGATACCAAAGGGGTAGCCAGAAGTCGTAAATCTAAGATACCAAAGGGGTAGCCAGAAGTCGTAAATCTAAGATACCAAAGGGGTAACCAGAAGTCGTAAATCTAAGATACCAAAGGGGTAGCCAGAAGTCGTAAATCTAAGATACCAAAGGGGTAGCCAGAAGTCGTAAATCTAAGATACCAAAGGGGTAGCCAGAAGTCGTAAATCTAAGATACCAAAGGGTAGCCAGAAGTCGTAAATCTAAGATACCAAAGGGGTAGCCAGAAGTTGTAAATCTAAGATACCAAAGGGGTAACCAGAAGTCGTAAATCTAAGATACCAAAGAGGTAGCCAGAAGTCGTAAATCTAAGATACCAAAGAGGTAGCCAGAAGTCGCAAATTTAAGATACCAAAGGGGTAACCAGAAGTCGTAAATCTAAGATACCAAAGGGGTAACCAGAAGTCGTAAATCTAAGATACCAAAGGGTAGCCAGAAGTCGTAAATCTAAGACACCAAAGGGGTAGCCAGAAGTTGTAAATCTAAGATACCAAAGGGGTAACCAGAAGTCGTAAATCTAAGATACCAAAGGGGTAGCCAGAAGTCGTAAATCTAAGATACCAAAGGGGTAGCCAGAAGTCGTAAATTTAAGATACCAAAGGGGTAACCAGAAGTCGTAAATCTAAGATACCAAAGGGGTAGCCAGAAGTCGTAAATCTAAGATACCAAAGGGGTAGCCAGAAGTCGTAAATCTAAGATACCAAAGGGGTAGCCAGAAGTCGTAAATCTAAGATACCAAAGGGGTAACCAGAAGTCGTAAATTTAAGATACCAAAGGGGTAACCAGAAGTCGTAAATTTAAGATACCAAAGGGGTAACCAGAAGTCGTAAATCTAAGATACCAAAGGGGTAGCCAGAAGTCGTAAATCTAAGATACCAAAGGGGTAACCAGAAGTCGTAAATCTAAGGTACCAAAGGGGTAACCAGAAGTCGTAAATCTAAGATACCAAAGGGTAGCCAGAAGTCGTACATCTAAGATACCAAAGGGGTAACCAGAAGTCGTAAATCTAAGATACCAAAGGGGGGTAACCAGAAGTCGTACATCTAAGATACCAAAGGGGTAACCAGAAGTCGTAAATCTAAGATACCAAAGGGGTAACCAGAAGTCGTAAATCTAAGACACCAAAGGGGTAGCCAGAAGTCGTAAATCTAAGATACCAAAAGGGTAACCAGAAGTCGTAAATCTAAGATACCAAAGGGGTAGCCAGAAGTCGTAAATTTAAGATACCAAAGGGATGGCCAGAAGTCGTAAATTTAAGATACCAAAGGGGTAATCAGAAGCCGTAAATCTAAGATTCCAAAGGGGTAATCAGAAGCCTTAAATTTAAGATACCAAAGGGGTAACCAGAAGTCGTAAATCTAAGATACCAAAGGGGTAGCCAGAAGTCGTAAATCTAAGATACCAAAGGGGTAACCAGAAGCCGTAAATCTAAGATACCAAAGGGGTAGCCAGAAGTCGTAAATCTAAGATACCAAAGGGGTAACCAGAAGCCGTAAATCTAAGATACCAAAGCGGTAACCAGAAGCCGTAAATCTAAGATACCAAAGGGGTAACCAGAAGCCGTAAATCTAAGATACCAAAGGGGTAGCCAGAAGTCGTAAATCTAAGATACCAAAGAGGTAGCCAGAAGTCGTACATCTAAGATACCAAAGGGGTAACCAGAAGCCGTAAATCTAAGATACCAAAGGGGTAACCAGAAGTCGTAAATTTAAGATACCAAAGAGGTAACCAGAAGTCGTAAATTTAAGATACCAAAGGGGTAGCCAGAAGTCGTAAATCTAAGATACCAAAGAGGTAGCCAGAAGTCGTAAATCTAAGATACCAAAGGGGTAGCCAGAAGTCGTAAATCTAAGATACCAAAGGGGTAACCAGAAGTCGTAAATCTAAGATACCAAAGGGGTAACCAGAAACCGTAAATCTAAGATACCAAAGGGGTAACCAGAAGCCGTAAATCTAAGATACCAAAGGGGTAGCCAGAAGTCGTACATCTAAGATACCAAAGGGGTAGCCAGAGGTCGTAAATCTAAGATACCAAAGAGGTAGCCAGAGGTCGTACATCTAAGATACCAAAGAGGTAGCCAGAAGTCGTAAATCTAAGATACCAAAGGGGTAACCAGAAGTCGTAAATCTAAGATACCAAAGGGGTAACCAGAAGTCGTAAATCTAAGATACCAAAGGGGTAGCCAGAAGTCGTAAATCTAAGATACCAAAGGGGTAGCCAGAAGTCGTACATCTAAGATACCAAAGGGGTAGCCAGAAGTCGTAAATCTAAGATACCAAAGGGGTAACCAGAAGTCGTAAATCTAAGATACCAAAGGGGTAGCCAGAAGTCGTAAATCTAAGATACCAAAGGGGTAACCAGAAGTCGTAAATCTAAGATACCAAAGGGGTAGCCAGAAGTCGTAAATCTAAGATACCAAAGGGGTAACCAGAAGTCGTAAATCTAAGATACTAAAGGGGTAACCAGAAGTCGTAAATCTAAGATACCAAAGGGGTAACCAGAAGTCGTAAATTTAAGATACCAAAGGGGTAACCAGAAGTCGTAAATCTATGATACCAAAGGGGTAGCCAGAAGTCGTAAATTTAAGATACCAAAGGGGTAACCAGAAGTCGTAAATCTAAGATACCAAAGGGGTAGCCAGAAGTCGTAAATCTAAGATACCAAAGGGGTAACCAGAAGTCGTAAATCTAAGATACCAAAGGGGTAACCAGAAGTCGTAAATCTAAGATACCAAAGGGGTAATCAGAAGCCGTAAATCTAAGATACCAAAGGGGTAGCCAGAAGTCGTAAATTTAAGATACCAAAGAGGTAGCCAGAAGTCGTAAATCTAAGATACCAAAGGGGTAACCAGAAGTCGTAAATCTAAGATACCAAAGGGGTAACCAGAAGTCGTAAATCTAAGATACCAAAGGGGTAGCCAGAAGTCGTAAATCTAAGATACCAAAGGGGTAACCAGAAGTCGTAAATCTAAGATACCAAAGGGGTAACCAGAAGTCGTAAATCTAAGATACCAAAGGGGTAATCAGAAGCCGTAAATCTAAGATACCAAAGGGGTAGCCAGAAGTCGTAAATCTAAGATACCAAAGGGGTAGCCAGAAGTCGTAAATCTAAGATACCAAAGGGGTAACCAGAAGTCGTAAATCTAAGATACCAAAGGGGTAACCAGAAGTCGTAAATCTAAGATACCAAAGGGGTAGCCAGAAGTCGTAAATCTAAGATACCAAAGGGGTAACCAGAAGCCGTAAATCGAAAAAGGACAGACAATGCAATAGTCAAAAGAAGATGGACAGAAGAACAAACAATGATATACAAAACAATATACAAAAAACTAAAGATTGACCAACAATAACCCCAATTACGACAAACAGAGCATATCTGTGATCTGTTGTTAAGTGAAAAGCATAAAGTACTAGTAGCGCAATAGTATTTTTGTTCATATCCGAAAACACTAAAATGTTTAGAATTTATATAACTTTAAAAAACATACAGAATGTAATATAATTGTGATGGATTTTCTTTCAAGTTTACAAATGTAATCGGTCAATTAATATAATTAGGGAACGACCATTTAACTTGAAGAGGGGGGTTATGTTTTTTTTCTAAAAAAAATATTCTGATTCCCAATGTTGCTGAAAAAAATATTCTGATTTTGGTGGAGGAAAAAAAAGTAATCTGATTCAGAGTTTTTTGTCTTTTTGTGTTTTTGAAAAAAAAAAAAAGGGTATGCGCGACAAAAAAAAATATTCTAATTCTTGTGTTGTCCGGAAATTTTTTTTTGAACGAAGCAAAAAACCATAACCAACCCCAAATATTTTCAAAGGCATTAGATTGGATGTCATTGAAACATGGGCATCTCTGTAGTAAATGTTCCAGCCTTTCTATTTCACAAAGCCTACATAAGATACACCTTTCACCATGAACATGCGATGGAGGTTTTGATTAAGTTGGATCGGGTTTATACTTCAATCTCGACTTTCAGAAATCGCTACAATTAGTTACATACTTTGCTTTCCATAAGCAGTTTTATAATTATTTATATAGAACTGCCAGCTTGGCATCATGCAATTGTTAGATTTATATCTGCTTTATATATCTTCGTGCACAATGTTGAAATATATCATAGAGTAATGAATGTATATAAATTACAGTCAAATTCAACGGCATCAAAGATATTCGCGATTTGATCATCGTAATTCCAAAACAATTCGCTATTCTCGATCGTAGCAGTCTTACACAAACAAGCATTTAGGAATGATACAGAAGCATAATGAAATATTCTCGAACTGTTGGCGGGAAATTAAAGCCGTAATTAGTTCTTAACCCAATTCTGATAAAATAGCCACCCGGGGGATGTAATCTTAGTTTTCAGTGTCATTTTAGTTACCCTATACGGCCAGCTCTTCAAGCATATCTCACTTGGATTAAGACAGGGATAAGGAAACTGAATACGCATGTTAATTAGGGTCGTTTTAACACTCGAAAGTATCCTATTTAAATCCTCGTGTTCGCCAAGAATTCGTATCAGCTGATTTATGTGCCTGTCGAATTACAATGACTTTTGAATTCCTAGAGTTGAACTTTATATATTCGTCATGTACTTGTTTACTAAATCGTGGTTCATTCAGAACGAGGTTTAAAGCTCTTGTTCTTTTAAACTTGCAATAAATACAACATCATCCGTGAAAAGAAAGCATCAAATTAGTTTTTCTAATAAAATATCCACTCTAAAGTTTCTATAATTTAATATCTTTGCAAAGTAGTTCATAAGAACCAATGTGTTGGTTACAGGACACAACCTGGTTTTTATCCATCAGATTGGTCGAACCATTCAGATTTGTAATCACAGAAAATTACCATAAATAGGATATTTACATAGATTTTTTTTTTAACGATACGGCAATTGTTAAAATACAACAGCTCCTCCAGCCTCAGCATGTCAAAGGCTTGAACGGGTTCAATGACCCCCAAACGGGTTTTAGATGATTTCATCAGGGCATATTAACCATTGTAAGGCCACTATAATGTTTTAGATTCACCGATTTTTTCTGAAAGTACATTGACCTTGGCATACAATATCATTACCCTCTAAATGAGATATAATGATATCCTCCAATACATGTGTAAATACTTTGTAAACGTTTGAAGTAAAAGTTTCCCCTCCTCAATAATTATTAAGTCAAATTATGAGAGGTTTTGTGCATAAGCTTATAATTCAATTTTGCCAATCAGTAAGGATTTTCTCATTATCAGATAAAAAGGAAACATAAGTGATTATATGATGGTGTGAAACCTATAATTAATTTCTTTAAGGTTTTCTACTAAATTTGTGTTTTTTCGAGCCTACCTGGCCATTTTATCTTAAGTTTAACCTTTCGAAGACCATACATTTTCTGAAACGTCCATGATTCCTCTACGTTCTGTCAAAATATCAGGCCATGTTTAAAGTCTTGCAGTGAAATGCCAGGCTATGGAAAATACCTACTCTAAAAATAGCTTTATCATCCCCCAGAAATTCTCTATTTATAGGTCATGCATCAAATCCTCCATATCCATATTAAAATACAACTAAATCAATCAAATTTGGGCTCAAAATAATCCTTATACATTTAACTTCAATTATCAATTTAATTATTCCATTCCATTCAGTATTTGTCACAATACAACAAAGTGAAAGGAGTTTTTTTCTTTTGTTCTTAGCTCTGATTGGTTGAATTACTGATTTGACACCTGATAGCATGTCCGCCATGTTGAGGAAGTTAATTGGTGTATTATCTATTCCAACTACCTTTCCTACTTTGAGAGTTCTAGAGTTTGGTGTATTATCTATTCCAACTACCTTTCCTACTTTGAGAGTTCTAGAGTTTTGCTTCTAGAAACCGAATTTGTTTTTGTGATACTAGCATACGGGGCGAGGAGGTAACATTGAAGTTTTTGCTAAATCTTGCTAAAATGCTCCACAATAGATCGTTCTGTTTTGCATTTTTCGTCTAAAACTGACATCATTTATATACAATCATTTCTACTTCCGTTTAGATTATTCTTGAATATTCTTACAACTTCTCTCTTGAGATATGCCTATTCCGCCTTTATCTCTTATTATTTCTTCATTTACCGAACCATGTGTAGCAGTAGTTAGTCTCGACAGCTTTACATTGAATTTTAAAAATATTTTGACAAAACTCCTAACACCTATGGAATGTTCTATTAAATATTTACTTCCTTCGCCTTTTCCATGTTCTGCCGCATTTTACCTTTGCCACCAATATAGTGTCTTCTCCTACGTGTGTTTTTACAACATTCTCTCGATTTAATCATCATGGTCTTCATACTGATAATTACACTGTTTTTGTTTATGACTATAACTTCTATAAGGATTACATACTACATATGTACCATGTCTGATGCTACATAGTTACATGATTTATATCACCACAGTACAACATACATTATCGTGTTCACAGTTAATTCTCTTGTTATATCTTGTAAAATGTGATTATCAATTGACATTCAGTTTCATCAAATCTTGGTGGAGTTAACCCTTGTTTGTTACTGTTTTTGTGACACTTTTAGCCGTCTCATTTACCTCGAGATGTTTTACCAATTATGTTGGACCTTTCTTATTGAGATAAGCACAATCTCTATTGTACAGAGAAGTCTCTACCGATCTATTAGAAAGTCTACAGGAATTGTTATTTTTTAAGAAACAAAACATATGATTGTTAGCAATTTTGCTGAGGATATTCTTGCCTATAGTATTATTACCATTCAATAATAACACATCTGCAATTTACGTGCCAGACAGGAGTAGATGTATTTTCATTAAGATTCAAAATTTTAGTATACATGGGGTAATTGACTGCCAGTTGGGAAAGCTTGCACAACGGTATTCTGTTTTCTGTTATATACATTCGTATACACTGTTTATTAAAACGGGAAATACATATGGCAGTTACGTATGAACACATGTATCAAATTGTCCCATGACAAAATGGAAGTATAAAAGATACATAGTGTCTTGTACGAGTCTATCAATGTTTAAACTCGACGCTTCATTTATAAGAATAGTTTGAAGATACCAAAAAGGTAATTAGAAACCATCAATCGTAAAAGGACAATACAATAAAAACATCAGAAAAATAAGACAAAAGACGTTCAAACAATGATCTATAAAGTACTACAAAGAAAAATGAAGATTAAACAACACGAACCTCACAAAAAACTGAAGATTAAACAACACGAACCCCACAAAAAACTGAAGATTAAACAACACGAACACCACAAAAAACTGAAGATTAAACAACACGAACCCCACAAAAAATTGAAGATTAAACAACACGAACCCCACAAAAAACTGAAGATTAAACAACACGAACACCACAAAAAAACTCAAGATTAAACAACACGAACACCACAAAAAACTGAAGATTAAACAACACGAACACCACAAAAAACTGAAGATTAAACAACACGAACACCACAAAAAACTGAAGATTAAACAACACGAACACCACAAAAAACTGAAGATTAAACAACACGAACCTCACAAAAAACTGAAGATTAAACAACACGAACCCCACAAAAAATTGAAGATTAAACAACACGAACCCCACAAAAAACTGAAGATTAAACAACACGAACACCACAAAAAAACTCAAGATTAAACAACACGAACACCACAAAAAACTGAAGATTAAACAACACGAACACCACAAAAAACTGAAGATTAAACAACACGAACACCACAAAAAACTGAAGATTAAACAACACGAACCTCACAAAAAACTGAAGATTAAACAACACGAACCCCACAAAAAATTGAAGATTAAACAACACGAACCCCACAAAAAACTGAAGATTAAACAACACGAACACCACAAAAAAACTCAAGATTAAACAACACGAACACCACAAAAAACTGAAGATTAAACAACACGAACACCACAAAAAACTGAAGATTAAACAACACGAACACCACAAAAAACTCAAGATTAAACAACACGAACACCACAAAAAACTCAAGATTAAACAACACGAACCCCACAAAAAACTGGAGATTAAACAACACGAACCCCACAAAAAACTGAAGATTAAACAACACGAACCCCACAAAAAACTGAAGATTAAACAACACGAACACCACAAAAAACTGAAGATTAAACAACACGAACCTCACAAAAAACTGAAGATTAAACAACACGAACCCCACAAAAAACTGAAGATTAAACAACACGAACCCCACAAAAAACTGAAGATTAAACAACACGAACCCCACAAAAAACTGAAGATTAAACAACACGAACCCCACAAAAAACTGAAGATTAAACAACACGAACACCACAAAAAACCAGGGATGAACATTTAACTTGACAGAAAATCTGTCAGATTTAAAACAATTTTTGGCTGATCCATTCGAATGTACACACTAATATCTTCATACAAATAACATTTAACCCCATAATACTTTTACTGCTAATATCATATATTGCTTCTCCATTTGTTAACAATATCATTGGATTTCGATAGATAACATAATTTTTTGGGGTTATTTTTCAGTTTCTTCTCAACGAAATTGAGAGATACCGGGTGAAAAGAACCACCGAACATATTAACAAGTATTTTGTGGTGTTCGGTAAGATATCTTGTGCTTATGCCTTTGGATTCACAATGATAGAATTAGTTATACAAGGAGCTAAGCCAGCCATTGGTCGCTTACGGCCGAACTTTTTCGACGTCTGTAAACCTGATTTTACGAAGATTGATTGTGACAAAGGGTAAGATCTATTATAAACCTAAGTTTTTGCAGATTTACATTTTTAATGGTTGAGTTTATTCGTATTAATAATAAGCCAAGTGGGCACCCACGGTGGAACCTCATTTGTCTGTATTCGTTGAAGAGTATTTTCTACCTAACATATTAAGTGAGCGAATGAAAGACGATACCGATAATGTTTGTAAATTGTCTTATCTTTGACATTAATATACTGAATGTAATACCATTAACAAATGTAATATAGATAAATAAAGTAGGTATACATTCAGCCTCGTATAAACAAGTAGCACTGTTTATCTCGAGAAATATTTGCAGATATCAAATGAGTAATCAGAAACCGTAATTGGAAGGACAATGGCAAAAATAGGACAGAAAGACAAATCAATGGCCAACAAAATACTACAAAGAAAACTAAAGATTGAGCAACGCGAAACTCACTAAAACAAGGAGTGCATTTAAATAGACCGTATGTAATCAAGTGCATTCAAATAGACCGTATGTAATGAAGTGCATTCAAATAGACCGTATGTAATCAAGTGCATTCAAATAGACCGTATGTAATCAAGTGCATTCAAATAGACCGTATGTAATCAAGTGCATTCAAATAGACCGTATGTAATGAAGTGCATTCAAATAGACCGTATGTAATGAAGTGCATTCAAATAGACCGTATGTAATGAAGTGCATTCAAATAGACCGTATGTAATGAAGTGCATTCAAATAGACCGTATGTAATGAAGTGCATTCAAATAGACCGTATGTAATCAAGTGCATTCAAATAGACCGTATGTAATCAAGTGCATTCAAATAGACCGTATGTAATCAAGTGCATTCAAATAGACCGTATGTAATCAAGTGCATTCAAATAGACCGTATGTAATGAAGTGCATTCAAATAGACCGTATGTAATGAAGTGCATTCAAATAGACCGTATGTAATGAAGTGCATTCAAATAGACCGTATGTAATCAAGTGCATTCAAATAGACCGTATGTAATGAAGTGCATTCAAATAGACCGTATGTAATGAAGTGCATTCAAATAGACCGTATGTAATCAAGTTTGTCTGTGATTTTTGGAAGGTCGTATATTTTTTTAGGAACACCAATAAAACTGCAAGCAACTGTATGTTTTAATTATTGTAAGAAGTGGAGTTAGACATGTATAACCGACCATAACTCTGTTGTATCAGTAATAAAATGAACTACAAACAAACATAGCACTGTGGAACAGTTCCAAACAAACATAGCACTGTGGAACAGTTCCAAACAAACATAGCACTGTGGAACAGTTCCAAACAAACATAGCACTGTGGAACAGTTCCAAACAAACATAGCACTGTGGAACAGTTCCAAACAAACATAGCACTGTGGAACAGCTCCAAACAAACATAGCACTGTGGAACAGTTCCAAACAAACATAGCACTGTGGAACAGTTCCAAACAAACATAGCACTGTGGAACAGTTCCAAACAAACATAGCACTGTGGAACAGCTCCAAACAAACATAGCACTGTGGAACAGTTCCAAACAAACATAGCACTGTGGAACAGTTCCAAACAAACATAGCACTGTGGAACAGTTCCAAACAAACATAGCACTGTGGAACAGTTCCAAACAAACATAGCACTGTGGAACAGCTCCAAACAAACATAGCACTGTGGAACAGTTCCAAACAAACATAGCACTGTGGAACAGTTCCAAACAAACATAGCACTGTGGAACAGTTCCAAACAAACATAGCACTGTGGAACAGTTCCAAACAAACATAGCACTGTGGAACAGTTCCAAACAAACATAGCACTGTGGAACAGTTCCAAACAAACATAGCACTGTGGAACAGTTCCAAACAAACATAGCACTGTGGAACAGTTCCAAACAAACATAGCACTGTGGAACAGTTCCAAACAAACATAGCACTGTGGAACAGTTCCAAACAAACATAGCACTGTGGAACAGTTCCAAACAAACATAGCACTGTGGAACAGCTCCAAACAAACATAGCACTGTGGAACAGTTACAAACAAACATAGCACTGTGGAACAGTTCCAAACAAACATAGCACTGTGGAACAGCTCCAAACAAACATAGCACTGTGGAACAGTTCCAAACAAACATAGCACTGTGGAACAGCTCCAAACAAACATAGCACTGTGGAACAGTTCCAAACAAACATAGCACTGTGGAACAGTTCCAAACAAACATAGCACTGTGGAACAGTTCCAAACAAACATAGCACTGTGGAACAGTTCCAAACAAACATAGCACTGTGGAACAGTTCCAAACAAACATAGCACTGTGGAACAGTTACAAACAAACATAGCACTGTGGAACAGTTACAAACAAACATAGCACTGTGGAACAGTTACAAACAAACATAGCACTGTGGAACAGTTACAAACAAACATAGCACTGTGGAACAGTTCCAAACAAACATAGCACTGTGGAACAGTAATAAAATGAACTACAAACAAACATAGCACTGTGGAACAGTAATAAAATGAACTACAAACAAACATAGCACTGTGGAACAGTTACAAACAAACATAGCACTGTGGAACAGTTCCAAACAAACATAGCACTGTGGAACAGTTACAAACAAACATAGCACTGTGGAACAGTTACAAACAAACATAGCACTGTGGAACAGTTACAAACAAACATAGCACTGTGGAACAGTTACAAACAAACATAGCACTGTGGAACAGTTCCAAACAAACATAGCACTGTGGAACAGTAATAAAATGAACTACAAACAAACATAGCACTGTGGAACAGTAATAAAATGAACTACAAACAAACATAGCACTGTGGAACAGTTACAAACAAACATAGCACTGTGGAACAGTTCCAAACAAACATAGCACTGTGGAACAGTTACAAACAAACATAGCACTGTGGAACAGTTACAAACAAACATAGCACTGTGGAACAGTTACAAACAAACATAGCACTGTGGAACAGTAATAAAATGAACTACAAACAAACATAGCACTGTGGAACAGTTACAAAATACAATCGAAAATCGCGCAAGACAAAAATGTCTACTCCTAACATATACATGACTGCTTACTTTCCTGGCTTGGTACAGACACTTCAATGATAATTGACGGCATTAAGCTTGTTTTATGGGCCTCATCCTTCCCTCTGTGATAAAAGTTAGGTCATTGTTAAATATACATGTGATTGTTCGTTTTGTTAATATTGGTGGCCATCATTATACAGTAAGCTTTCTTTTCAAAATACGAGAAGACAACATTGTTAATGAATAAATTAAAAAGTACTAAATAAAACAAAGATCTAATTATTGGAAATTTTTAAAGATTGAATTTGTTTTCAGATATATAACAGATTATAACTGTACTGATACAGACTATAGTGATTCAATACACAGACAAAGTCGGCTATCATTTCCATCTGGGCATGCTGGTTTTGCAATGTATGGCGCTATATTTACATCGGTAAGCTTCTTAATATACGCCAAATCACCACAAACATCAGGTCACTTGGATCCACAAACAAAGCAAATAGTATTATCAGTTTAAGTAGAATAAGTAATACAGATAAGATACAAGAGGTATTGAACTATAATCAATAATACCACTGTTTTAACATGACCTGGGTACCGTCGTGATCGTGATCGTATGGTAGTTGGATTTACAACTACCTATGCAATCAGTGCCTATCACCACTAACGTTGTGAGTTCGAATCACGCTCAGTTGAGGTGCACTCGATACAATATTATGTGATAAAGTTTGTCAGTGACTTGCAGCAGTTTTCTCCTGGTATTCCGGTTTCCTCCACCAATAAAACTTACCACCACGATATATAGCTGAAATATTGTTGAAAGTGGCGTTAACCACCATAACCCTAACTCTAATCCGTAACATGACTTGTCATTTTGTAATTATTTTTGGTATGGTTATTAGAGTATTTGCCTTTGATCTGTACTGTTTTGATGTTTGTTATAACTATTTCGTGTCGGTATATTGTTAGGACAACCGCATCAGTGGTGTAATGGTTAGCGTGCTCGCCTCGAGTGTGATAATCAGTGGTGTAATGGTTAGCGTGCTCGCCTCGAGTGTGATAGATTGTAGGTGCGAACCCAATCCCGATCGGACCAAACCAAAGACTATTAAATTCGTATTATGTTTATATTTTTAGCTTTATATGGAAAAACAAGTAACACTACAATGTTCAGCTGTGGCCAAGTGCTTCACACAAACAGCAATGATATTATCGGCCTTAATGTGCGCGATCACACGTCTGTATGACAACAAACATCACGTGACAGACATAGTGGCTGGTATGTCTTTGGGTGTTGTGATGGGATATTACGTGGTAGGTTTCATTCCAACTGAAATGTTTCAGTGAATTTTTTTCTTTATATTTTTTTACAAATGAAAATATAATCCACCTGTTTTTTAATTTACGTTAAAAAAGGTAATATATTTGGTCAAAATATCAATTTTCTCCTAGTTTTATGTACTAAGTTTAATTTAGGAACGATGGTTTATAGTTTGTGCCTTCATTTCTACAACAGCTTTTCCGTACACATGTTTAAGGGTGATAGGATCGTCTTATAAGCTAAATAATCATTAGAGGGCAACCAAGAATGGACAACACAGAGACACTGGCAACATTGGGGACACAAGACACAGGACGAAGACAAATAAAACACAAAAGCATCACTCAACACAGAAACTAAAAAGATGAGCATCACGGACACACCTAAATCCGGAGGTGAATCCAGTTGGTCTGGATGTGTGAGCAGTTCCTGCTTCTTGTAATACCAGAGGCGGATTTAGAGGGGGCGTGCCCCCCCCCCCCCCCTAAAATTCGCAAAGCATATGTTATACAACGTTAATTAAGCAGTTCAACAAACAACTTTATCATGAATGGTTAACTCGTGACCTGTAGTAAAATATTCCTACACATTGTAAATACACGTTGGGTGTGTTCGTTGATTCATATATGGATTCGCAGACAATTTCCGCTTTTGTTTGTCTATAAACAAGAACGGTCGAATCATATGTTTTCAATGAATGAATCAAACGACGAAAAGAAAAGCTCCATCCGGACGGGCAGTATTAACTAAAACCACCCGAAAGGACAAACCAATTAGTGAAATGAGGAATGCATTAAAACTAAACCAATAGTTCTTTAAAGGGTTAAAATATCGTGATCGATCAGTCATGAGTTGAACAATTCGCATCAAAGTTGTTCAAAAAAAGTTTTACTTTAGGTTCTTATAACCTGACAAAAATATACTGTTAACAATTATCCGACAAAATTAAGACTCGAAATCAGGTTTTTTTGGTCTGATAAAAATGGTGTGGTTGGTTCAAAATTGTTGTTCAAATAAATGTCTGTAATTCCTAAAATCCCCAGAGCTTCAGGGGGCTTTGCCCCTCTGGGCCCCTACCAGGGTTCTGCCCTGGACCAGCTGGGGACCTTAAGCGGTCCCCAGACCCCTCGCCTACTCACGCCCCCCCCCCCCCCCCCCTAACCACAAATCCTGGATCCGCCCCTGAATACACCCACCATTTAGAATATAATTAAGGGTGTGACTTAGACATAGAAAAATCGATGTATTGTAATATTAATATGCATATCTTATACGATTTATGTTTTATCTAATTTAGTTCAGATCACTTGGTGAAAAGTCATTGCGGTCACGCCAGCTACATTTAAAGATTCCATTTTTGATGCGTCGCCACAACCGACAGGATGAAATATCAACACCCACTCCACTTTTGAGTCAAGGATGCTCATCGGCGTCCAATACTGGTACAAGCATAAACCAATATTTCATTAACGGAGGAATAGAATCCAAGCTAAGTAGTGTCTGAACAAGTGATTGTGTGGTATAACATTACCAGATTTTAATTTCTGTTCATGTCATAAGAGAACTACATTCACTGAGGTTTGAAGAACAAACTTTCCAGTGTTTGCAATACATGATGGAACTCTTACAGGAAAGCATCATAGGTAGTTCTGTTTTACATAATATACTACTTATTATCAGAAATGAATATAGAATGACTATTCATCGATCTATTCTGGTGTAAGATGACATATAAAACAAGTATAACAGAACTATTATGTTGTAGAACTACAGGTGTATCAGTTTATGTACTGTCATAATGTTATAAATGTGGTTAAATACATGTTATAAATGTGGTTAAATACATGTAAGAAGACTATATACCACATTATTACATATATAGCTATAGCTGGTTACCTTATGTTCTTGTTGACCTTGTACTAGGTTAATATAACATTTGGTTCTAAAGTAGGGTGTGTTAGAGTTGCAACGCTATTAAAACATCATTAAGTTTGTTGTAAAATATGGACTTACTATTACATTGTGCAAATGGTGTAAAGAATATTGTTTTTGTGTTTGTACACCTGTCAGATATTACATTAAAATATACATAAATATGATGGAGCAATCTCTGTCAAAATGTGTTGTATAGGTAATAATTTTTGTTTTAGTACCTATTTATTTGATGTTTGTTATAAGATGTGTTTTATTTTTATTTTGAAATTAAAATTAAAAGAATTTTTTAATTAGACATTGAGTAAAAATGAAAAATACAAATGGAACATTGGGGCCGTCGTGGCCGTGATATTACAAAGTATAAAGTATAAAAGTTTTATTTAAAGTCGGAGTTTTTACAAACATATAACATAAGCTCTGTAGAGCTTTTTACCGACATATATAACAATAGACAAAATATATTATGACAGGAGGCATACAAACATTTGCAGATAACAGACATACATACAAAGCAAAGCATTACATAAATAGCTTAAAACATGTTTATAAAGTACTAAAACTAGCATAAGAACATAAAAAGCACTAGGCAAAGAGAATAAGTACATGTAGCATGAGCAACTGAACTAAATCAAATCAAATCAAAAGTTTTATTTAAAATCGGTACATTTACAAACAGTACAAACACAAGCTCTCATGCGCTTTTTAAAACCGACATGCATTTTAAGATATAAATTACAACACAATAAATAAAAAATAAAAACAATAAAATAAAACAATGGCATGCATTAAAACCACATATTAGATGCAAGTACATCCATGATTAGATTTCTGGGCCTCCACAGCCAGTGCACATGTGGCAAGTGCCTCTCTGCACACTGACTTCATAGGACCAGAAAACCGCATAGACTAAGTAAGAGCATACAAATAATTGCATATTACAGACAAACATACAAAGCAATGCATTACATCAATAAAAGCCATGCATATAAATTAGCCACTAAAACTAGCAAAATAAAAATGAAAGCACTAAGCAAATGAATAAGTATATATGTAGCATGAGTAAGAATGAACTGAATAAGAGCATACCTATAAGATTTACAAGAGCCACACCTGCATGAGCCACCACTCCATGAATTAATTAAACTTTTGAACTGACTGAGACTAGAAACATTCTGCAATTCATTGGGTAGCTCATTCCAGAGTGTGGCGCCTGCAAATCTAAAAGAATGTAAACCATGATATGTTGTTCTCACCTGGGGTACTTCTACTGTATTTGTTTTCCTAAAAGAATAGCGACTTTCTTTATATACAAATAAATCATTTAGATACATTGGACTTTTTTTATTCAAAATTTTGTAAACTTCAATTGCCATTGTTCTAAGGCGTCTGATCTTTAATGTTGGTAATCTTGATTTATTCAACAGGTCTCATACGAACTACTATATTCTTCATAAATAAATCTGAGGGCCCTTTCTTGAATTTTTTCAATTTTTCTGGTATTAGTCTCACCACAGAAATGCCAAACAATTGGACAATAATTAAAATTACTCATTATAAAAGAAAAATATATAGTTAATCTACCTAATTTTGCTAAATGTTTACCTATACGTTTTAATACATTTAATTGTCTTGAAGCTTTTTTACATATATTTGAGATACGAGTGTTGAATTTTAGTTGACAATCTATTGTGACACCCAGCAACTTTACTTCTTTTTCACAATCAATTTTGTTTCCATCCAAATTAAAACTAATACTTTCATTTAAAGTTTTTGAACCAATGGTAATTGCCTGGAATTTATCTGGATTTGCTTTCATCTGGTTGTGGGAAAACCAATGGATTAAATTTAAACTTTCCTTTTCCAAAATATCCACAACCTTATTCAATTCTGTGTCTGAGTATTACAATGTATTGTCATCAGCATAGTTATATAAAATACTTTCTTCTACAAAATTAAAAATGTCATTTAAAAATATATTAAACAATACAGGGTCAAGTATTGATCCTTGTGGCACACCTTTATAAATATTTTTCCAAGCACTAAAATCAACACCAACTTTTACACACTGTTTCTTTTCAGATAAATAACTATACATTAAATCTAATGCTGACTTAGACAATCCATATGCTTTTAGTTTTAAAATCAAAAGATCATGAGGTAGGCAGTCGAAAGCCTTCGAGAGATCCATAAGCACTGCAGCTGTATACTGATTACAATCAATGGCTTTTTTCCAATCTTCAATAATTTTCAACAGTGCAGTGTTGCAGCCAAAACCTGGTCTAAATGCAGATAAAGAAGGATGAAAAATATTTTCAAAATAATGTGAAAGTTGTTCATATATGGCTCTCTCGAAGAACTTCGACACCACTGGTAGTATACTGACAGGTCTATAGTTACCAACCTCCAGTTGGCTGTTCTTTTTATGGAGCGGTACAACCTGTGCCTCTTTAAGTTTGTTTGGAAATGAGGCATTTTCTATTGTAATAGGTTTACTAACAATCGGTTTTGCGATTTTCAAAATTTTTACAGAAATACCATCTTTGCCAGTGGCTTTGTTGATATTCATTTTATCTATTTGTTTTTCTACGAATGAAATATCAATAGATTCAAACTTTAATTTGTTTTCTGAGTAGTTATGTTCTGAAATTACCTTTACACTTGGATGTTCCTGATTTACAGCACAGCTGTCTTTTCCAATGTCTTTAGCTACATTAACAAAAAATTCATTAAATGTTTCAGCCACCTCATTTTGATCATTTACAATTCTATCGTCATCTGTTAAAATAATATTATTTTCAAAATAGCTACCTTTGTTTGTGATAAATGGCTTAATGGTTGGCCAGAAATCTTTTTGTTTTGGTCCACCAACACATCTTTCTATAAAATATTCCCTTATTGATTTTCTTTTGATTTTATTGACAAGATTTTTTTGTGTTCTGTATTTATCCCAGTTGTCTCTTGATCTTATTTTGTTATATTTGTTAAAAAGCATTTTTTTCTTGAATATTGCATGTCTTAGTTCTTGGTTCATGTATGGAGCTAGATGTTGTGTGCTCTTGCGTTTTTTCAAGGGTATGTGTTTGTTTACAACATCTAAGAAGGATGATTCAAAAGTTTCATATGTCTTATGTATATCTTTGTTGTCATTTATTATTTGCTCGTCAAGTTTAGCATTATCTAGATCTTGTATGAATGCTTCATAATTGAATTGTTTGTAGCTTCTGTATGTTTTATAAGGGTTTTTTAAAGATGGAGTATTACTCTTGATTTGAACCGCAATCAAATTATGAACATCGCTTAAACCACAGCTGAAATTCATTACGTTTTGCAAAAGAGATTTTCTATATGTTAGTATAACATCAATAAGGGTAGGATCTGCACCCTTTGTGAAACATGTAGCACATTTTACAATATTTTCTAGGTCACAAATATCACAGATATTGGTCAGAGGTGTACTCTTTTGATCTGACAAAAGATCATAATTTAGGTCACCAAGAATCAGCAAATTATCATATTTTACTGACATTTGATCGTATGATTTTACAAAGTTTTGGTTCAAGTCACTATCCGACATTGATGGGGGGGCGATACATTCCTGTAATTAACCACTTTTTATTGTTTACATATAGTTCTACACATATGGATTCTATCTTATTACATTCAAGGTTTTTCTTTCTGTCACTTGCCAAATCTGATCTCAAGTAAACTGTCAATCCACCTCCGTGTATATTTCTGTCGCTTCTCCATAGATGATAGTTATTGACTCGAAATTGTGCGTCAGGGAAAGATTCATCTAGTTTTGTTTCTGCTATTATGAGCATGTCAACAATGTTCCGAGATAGAAGCTCTTTGATTGAACAAAAGTTATATCGTAAACTGTTAATGTTTAAGTAAGAGCTAATAAATGTATTAGGGTGTTTCTTTCTTACTTGAATCAGGTCGTTAAAGATGTTGCTTGCTCCATTTGGGCGCCTCGGATCTTCATCGTCTTGTATTAGTTCCCTCGTGTCAATGTTTATGTTTATATTGGAAAGACTTCCGGTATAGCTAATTTCATGATCACTGGTCCCGTCAAATGATTTATTATGGTCAAAATAAGAGTCCGAAAAGTTCGGAAGTGTACAAGTTCTGCAGTACCAGTCTTCATCTGAGTTGGATAAATTATTGTATTCGAGTATTGGCATATCAATACACTTTATATGGTACCAGTAGCAACAATCGTCGCATAGAATTGCCCGTTGGTTTTTACGTACTGGCTTCTGACGGGCGCCACAGGGATTTTTCACTGGGCCTGGATTTACAGAAATGTCTCCAGATTGTATGGTTGTTGGATTTACAACTACCTATGCAACAAGTGCATTATCCCGCTCAGGCGAGGTGTACCCGATACAACATTATGTGATAAAGTTTGTCAGTGACTTGCGACAGGTCGGTGGTTTTCTCCGGGTACTCCGGGTTCCTCCACAGATAAAATTGACCGCCACGATATAACTGAAATATTTTTAAAAGTGGCGTTAAACACTATAACCCTAACCTTAATCTAAATGGAACATTTGAGCTTGAAGAATTGTTATTATTACAGAGTAGACCTGTCTTAACCTGATTACTGAAGACATATTTGTGATTGTTATTATTACAGAGTAGACCTGTCTTAACCTGATTACTGAAGACTTATTTGTGATTGTTATTATTACAGAGTAGACCTGTCTTAACCTGATTACTGAAGACTTATTTGTGATTGTTATTATTACAGAGTAGACCTGTCTTAACCTGATTACTGAAGACTTATTTGTGATTGTTATTATTACAGAGTAGACCTGTCTTAACCTGATTACTGAAGACTTATTTGTGATTGTTATTATTACAGAGTAGACCTGTCTTAACCTGATTACTGAAGACTTATTTGTGATTGTTATTATTACAGAGTAGACCTGTCTTAACCTGATTACTGAAGACTTATTTGTGATTGTTATTATTACAGAGTAGACCTGTCTTAACCTGATTACTGAAGACTTATTTGTGATTGTTATTATTACAGAGTAGACCTGTCTTAACCTGATTACTGAAGACTTATTTGTGATTGTTATTATTACAGAGTAGACCTGTCTTAACCTGATTACTGAAGACTTATTTATGATTGTTATTATTACAGAGTAGACCTGTCTTAACCTGATTACTGAAGACATATTTGTGATTGTTATTATTACAGAGTAGACCTGTCTTAACCTGATTACTGAAGACTTATTTGTGATTGTTATTATTACAGAGTAAACCTGTCTTAACCTGATTACTGAAGACTTATTTGTGATTGTTATTATTACAGAGTAGACCTGTCTTAACCTGATTACTGAAGACTTATTTGTGATTGTTATTATTACAGAGTAAACCTGTCTTAACCTGATTACTGAAGACTTATTTGTGATTGTTATTACTACAGAGTAGACCTGTCTTAACCTGATTACTGAAGACATATTTGTGATTGTTATTATTACAGAGTAGACCTGTCTTAACCTGATTACTGAAGACTTATTTGTGATTGTTATTATTACAGAGTAAACCTGTCTTAACCTGATTACTGAAGACTTATTTGTGATTGTTATTATTACAGAGTAGACCTGTCTTAACCTGATTACTGAAGACTTATTTGTGATTGTTATTATTACAGAGTAAACCTGTCTTAACCTGATCACTGAAGACTTATTTGTGATTGTTATTATTACAGAGTAGACCTGACTTAACCTGATTACTGAAGACTTATTTGTGATTGTTATTATTACAGAGTAAACCTGTCTTAACCTGATTACTGAAGACTTATTTGTGATTGTTATTATTACAGAGTAGACCTGTCTTAACCTGATTACTGAAGACTTATTTGTGATTGTTATTATTACAGAGTAAACCTGTCTTAACCTGATTACTGAAGACTTATTTGTGATTGTTATTACTACAGAGTAGACCTGTCTTAACCTGATTACTGAAGACATATTTGTGATTGTTATTATTACAGAGTAGACCTGTCTTAACCTGATTACTGAAGACTTATTTGTGATTGTTATTATTACAGAGTAGACCTGTCTTAACCTGATTACTGAAGACTTATTTGTGATTGTTATTATTACAGAGTAGACCTGTCTTAACCTGATTACTGAAGACTTATTTGTGATTGTTATTATTACAGAGTAAACCTGTCTTAACCTGATCACTGAAGACTTATTTGTGATTGTTATTATTACAGAGTAGACCTGACTTAACCTGATTACTGAAGACTTATTTGTGATTGTTATTATTACAGAGTAAACCTGTCTTAACCTGATTACTGAAGACTTATTTGTGATTGTTATTACTACAGAGTAGACCTGTCTTAACCTGATTACTGAAGACTTGTTTGTGATTGTTATTATTACAGAGTAAACCTGTCTTAACCTGATGACTGAAGACTTATTTGTGATTGTTATTATTACAGAGTAAACCTGTCTTAACCTGATCACTGAAGACTTATTTGTGATTGTTATTATTACAGAGTAGACCTGACTTAACCTGATTACTGAAGACTTATTTGTGATTGTTATTATTACAGAGTAAACCTGTCTTAACCTGATTACTGAAGACTTATTTGTGATTGTTATTATTACAGAGTAGACCTGTCTTATCCTGATTACTGAAGACTTATTTGTGATTGTTATTATTACAGAGTAGACCTGTCTTAACCTGATTACTGAAGACTTATTTGTGATTGTTATTATTACAGAGTAGACCTGTCTCAACCTGATTACTGAAGACTTATTTGTGAAGAGTCACTATCCGACATTGATGGGGGGCGATACATTCCTGTAATTAACCACTTTTTATTGTTTACATATAGTTCTACACATATGGATTCTATCTTATTACATTCAAGGTTTTTCTTTCTGTCACTTGCCAAATCTGATCTCAAGTAAACTGTCAATCCACCTCCGTGTATATTTCTGTCGCTTCTCCATAGATGATAGTTATTGACTCGAAATTGTGCGTCAGGGAAAGATTCATCTAGTTTTGTTTCTGCTATTATGAGCATGTCAACAATGTTCCGAGATAGAAGCTCTTTGATTGAACAAAAGTTATATCGTAAACTGTTAATGTTTAAGTAAGAGCTAATAAATGTATTAGGGTGTTTCTTTCTTACTTGAATCAGGTCGTTAAAGATGTTGCTTGCTCCATTTGGGCGCCTCGGATCTTCATCGTCTTGTATTAGTTCCCTCGTGTCAATGTTTATGTTTATATTGGAAAGACTTCCGGTATAGCTAATTTCATGATCACTGGTCCCGTCAAATGATTTATTATGGTCAAAATAAGAGTCCGAAAAGTTCGGAAGTGTACAAGTTCTGCAGTACCAGTCTTCATCTGAGTTGGATAAATTATTGTATTCGAGTATTGGCATATCAATACACTTTATATGGTACCAGTAGCAACAATCGTCGCATAGAATTGCCCGTTGGTTTTTACGTACTGGCTTCTGACGGGCGCCACAGGGATTTTTCACTGGGCCTGGATTTACAGAAATGTCTCCAGATTGTATGGTTGTTGGATTTACAACTACCTATGCAACAAGTGCATTATCCCGCTCAGGCGAGGTGTACCCGATACAACATTATGTGATAAAGTTTGTCAGTGACTTGCGACAGGTCGGTGGTTTTCTCCGGGTACTCCAGGTTCCTCCACAGATAAAATTGACCGCCACGATATAACTGAAATATTTTTAAAAGTGGCGTTAAACACTATAACCCTAACCTTAATCTAAATGGAACATTTGAGCTTGAAGAATTGTTATTATTACAGAGTAGACCTGTCTTAACCTGATTACTGAAGACATATTTGTGATTGTTATTATTACAGAGTAGACCTGTCTTAACCTGATTACTGAAGACTTATTTGTGATTGTTATTATTACAGAGTAGACCTGTCTTAACCTGATTACTGAAGACTTATTTGTGATTGTTATTATTACAGAGTAGACCTGTCTTAACCTGATTACTGAAGACTTATTTGTGATTGTTATTATTACAGAGTAGACCTGTCTTAACCTGATTACTGAAGACTTATTTGTGATTGTTATTATTACAGAGTAGACCTGTCTTAACCTGATTACTGAAGACTTATTTGTGATTGTTATTATTACAGAGTAGACCTGTCTTAACCTGATTACTGAAGACTTATTTGTGATTGTTATTATTACAGAGTAGACCTGTCTTAACCTGATTACTGAAGACTTATTTGTGATTGTTATTATTACAGAGTAGACCTGTCTTAACCTGATTACTGAAGACTTATTTGTGATTGTTATTATTACAGAGTAGACCTGTCTTAACCTGATTACTGAAGACTTATTTATGATTGTTATTATTACAGAGTAGACCTGTCTTAACCTGATTACTGAAGACATATTTGTGATTGTTATTATTACAGAGTAGACCTGTCTTAACCTGATTACTGAAGACTTATTTGTGATTGTTATTATTACAGAGTAAACCTGTCTTAACCTGATTACTGAAGACTTATTTGTGATTGTTATTATTACAGAGTAGACCTGTCTTAACCTGATTACTGAAGACTTATTTGTGATTGTTATTACTACAGAGTAGACCTGTCTTAACCTGATTACTGAAGACATATTTGTGATTGTTATTATTACAGAGTAGACCTGTCTTAACCTGATTACTGAAGACTTATTTGTGATTGTTATTATTACAGAGTAAACCTGTCTTAACCTGATTACTGAAGACTTATTTGTGATTGTTATTATTACAGAGTAGACCTGTCTTAACCTGATTACTGAAGACTTATTTGTGATTGTTATTATTACAGAGTAAACCTGTCTTAACCTGATCACTGAAGACTTATTTGTGATTGTTATTATTACAGAGTAGACCTGACTTAACCTGATTACTGAAGACTTATTTGTGATTGTTATTATTACAGAGTAAACCTGTCTTAACCTGATTACTGAAGACTTATTTGTGATTGTTATTATTACAGAGTAGACCTGTCTTAACCTGATTACTGAAGACTTATTTGTGATTGTTATTATTACAGAGTAAACCTGTCTTAACCTGATTACTGAAGACTTATTTGTGATTGTTATTACTACAGAGTAGACCTGTCTTAACCTGATTACTGAAGACATATTTGTGATTGTTATTATTACAGAGTAGACCTGTCTTAACCTGATTACTGAAGACTTATTTGTGATTGTTATTATTACAGAGTAGACCTGTCTTAACCTGATTACTGAAGACTTATTTGTGATTGTTATTATTACAGAGTAGACCTGTCTTAACCTGATTACTGAAGACTTATTTGTGATTGTTATTATTACAGAGTAAACCTGTCTTAACCTGATCACTGAAGACTTATTTGTGATTGTTATTATTACAGAGTAGACCTGACTTAACCTGATTACTGAAGACTTATTTGTGATTGTTATTATTACAGAGTAAACCTGTCTTAACCTGATTACTGAAGACTTATTTGTGATTGTTATTACTACAGAGTAGACCTGTCTTAACCTGATTACTGAAGACATATTTGTGATTGTTATTATTACAGAGTAGACCTGTCTTAACCTGATTACTGAAGACTTATTTGTGATTGTTATTATTACAGAGTAAACCTGTCTTAACCTGATGACTGAAGACTTATTTGTGATTGTTATTATTACAGAGTAAACCTGTCTTAACCTGATCACTGAAGACTTATTTGTGATTGTTATTATTACAGAGTAGACCTGACTTAACCTGATTACTGAAGACTTATTTGTGATTGTTATTATTACAGAGTAAACCTGTCTTAACCTGATTACTGAAGACTTATTTGTGATTGTTATTATTACAGAGTAGACATGTCTTAACCTGATTACTGAAGACTTATTTGTGATTGTTATTATTACAGAGTAGACCTGTCTTAACCTGATTACTGAAGACTTATTTGTGATTGTTATTATTACAGAGTAGACCTGTCTCAACCTGATTACTGAAGACTTATTTGTGAAGATTCACCTTACCTATAACAACTAATTCGTCGGTATAGTGCGTATGATGACAGCAAAGGAATTAAACTTTTTCAGGAAGTCTGACACTGAAAATAGTACTTTCTATCTGTTCATTTGGCACAATTAATGTTTTCTCGGTTTCTCTAGTAACAGTATGTTAATGTCAGGATGAATAAAACTTGGCGAGAATGATGTGTCTTTTTCCGTTTTGTAGAGATCTCTCCTTAATGAAAATGTAAGTTATAGATATACAAGCATTTTCCGGTATCGTATGTTTACAACACTCAAATCTAAGATTCTGTATTTCTCATATACTATAGAATACAATAACAATAAAGAAAACGTGCAAATGAAGTAACAATGAAAGTCGTAGTTAACACCAATAAAAGAAACAATGCAATATACAAAGAGCCATATACACAGGGAATCATCAATCAGTCAACTATTTCTAAGTTAATCAATACTTTTTGTTAGTTTGCATACGTTTTTCAAAACAGTCAACCAAAGTTCTATTGTAACATGCACATTGGTCTACTGAAATTGGGCTTTCATTACAGTTACAAGTAGCTTAATAATCAACTTTTTAGACTCGCTTTCTTCCAGACATCGTTTTTTTTTAGGAGTTTGTGTTGTTGAAAAATGCATAATAATCGGATGTCTGTTAGTATTTATTCTAAGCAAAATAAGAATTAATATTCGCAAAAATACATTTCTTAGTCTAACCGATGATACATTTTTAACTTGATAAACTGCAAAAATAAACTAGTCGCTGCGATACCGAAGATGTAAAATATAGATCATTGCAAATAGTTGATGTCTTACAAAACCTTCAAAGAGAACAATAAACATCGGAAAGGCTATGAGCCCGTATTCATACTAATACATATTTTAAAATATTGTGACGTTGCAATGCTGAATTGGAACATTTCACTCAGATTTGTAATCAGTGAGCGAATATATGATAATAACACGAATTTGACGTTTTATTTAATTCCTACACTACTTTAATTGTGTTTTATGACTTACATTATTCAAACTGGACATTGGTGGACGAGAGGTTAAGATCGTTAAGATCTGTCCACAAACATAACACCACCGACATAAATTCACGACACGCTAGGAGATACATACTCAAGACATCTAGACTTCGTTATAAATGCATGGCCAGAGTTCCTCCTCAGATAAATATGAAAGTCATGCACGATATAGCTGACTGTGACCACTAAGCCTAACTATTTTATTAAAAAAAGAAGAAAAATAAGACAAAAAGAGAGGCCTTATTTGTATGTATTAGAAACATTTTCATTTCATGTGCAATGAATATCTTGACAAGACTTTATTGACAATTTTTCTCTCGACTGCTGTGATGGTGTAAAAACAACACTCGTTTCCATGGATACTACTAGAAGATAATTAAGAAGTTCCGTAATTTTATAATGATGAATCGCTCCATACAAAAATAAACATATCAAGACAAATATCGTATTATATTTGTTGAATACATAATATATTGGCAATGTTCAAATGTAAAGAATAAAGAATGCTTAATATGTTTAATATTTAGATATATAAAATATCGAAATATGAGGCAAGCAGAGTTTGAAGATACTAAAGAGGTAATCAGAAGCCGTAATCTGAAGGACAGATAACACAATGACAAAAAAAAAAGGACAAAGGGACAAACAACGACCTACAAAACATTACACAGAAAACTAAAGATCGAGCAATACGAAGCCGAAGGTGCTCTGGAAGGGTAAGCAGTTCCTGCTCCACATGTGACACACATCGTGTTACTCGTTACAAACCCGATGACAAGACATGAATGAGGAAAGGACCAGATTGTGATTACGACAGACGGAACATATCTGCTGTCATTGTGGCAACCATAAAACTTTCGAAGTCATGACTTCAACTTAACCAAGAGGAATCCTCGGTTTAGTTGCATCCTTGTTAGCAGCAACCTTATCAAGGAAAGCATGATAGGACTCGCAAGCTCTGGAATATCGGATCAACTAAGGGTTGTATACTCCATATAAAGGTTCTGTTGGAATGTTGCTTTATATACATGGAAAGTTCACAATGGGAATATTGAAATAATCTCTTTTGTCGTAAAGTTTAGTTCTTAACCAGCCCTCATTGTCAATGTCGAGGCGTATGTCAAGGTATGAAACATACCTAGTTGTATTTGTGATATCCTTTATTTCAAGTCCAATGGGATAGACGGGATCAACAAAATCACCAAACTTACAAGTATTTAGTGAAAGAACATACAGCGGAACGTGAAATTAAAGGATCGGGCTAGATTCTGTTCCTTTTTCTTGTCTCTGGAGAAATATTTCAAAGTATATAGAGTAAAAACAAGATAAAGTTTAAAAATTTCGCGTTTTGTAGACTGTTTTTACAAATATTCTTTATTTGAAACCATCCATATTCAACACGACATGATATAGCTGTAATATTGTTAAAGTTGGCATTAAACACCCGATCAATCAATCCATAATCAATAAACAATGAAATTTAGCGGCCTGGTTAGGGTTTTACACATTGATAAAGCAGCCATATGTACCTTGGCGTAAATAGTTTTTTTTATTTACGTATCGTCGTTACCATATCATAGGCATATCGCTAAGATTATGGCGTCAAGTGAATAATATTTCGTCTCTTGTATGGCGATAACAAGGATTTCTTAGGATCTCAAGGAGACTATTATGATGACTCATCTTTACTACTAAACAGACAGTCCTCAGGAACAATGTAGTAGACACATTACCCAGAGTCGTCCATTTAATTTAATTCTCTAATTTTACGGTGATTATCAGAGAAGCAGAAATGTAAAGTTTATAGTGTTTGGTTTGATACGACTGTATGTGGAAACCACGACCATACATACTCTAGAGATATACACAAACCATTAAACCACTGTTGCTGAATTCAATCTAGAGATGAACATGTAAATATGCAGTCCATGTTGTAGTTCTGTCAATGTTAGTTATATTTTCTCTTACATCAATTCACTAGTATTCATGAGCACTCATAATGCGCAACCAAATTCAACTTTTATGCAAGTACATAAAGTGCATAGGCTCACAGCCTCGACGAAATGACCCTTGCTATCAACGGTATTCGGTCTTTGTGGTCTAGTTTTAGTTGGCGATATATTGGAGATAGGATTTTGATGAAGATAACGTTTTCTAACAACTGAAAATGACATTCTTTCTAAAGCATCATGAAGGCAACATGCACATATAGTCTTTGTCTGTCACGACTGCTTCAAGAGTATCAACCTGCTCACCATGCATTAAGATATATGATGACAGTGATTACTTCGATTTCACAATAGTATTTTTGTCATTTCTTTAGCAGCTTCTACTGAGTAAAGATCGTGTCTTCTTATCGAGAGGTTGTGGACAGTGGGGTTACTTTTTTTTTTTGTAAATCATCGTTTCAGATATTCTATAATCGCCATCATGAATTGGTTGATCCATACAGCATGTCCGCTTCTCTATCTATTGAGTGTAGACATATTGTCAATATAAACGCAATAATCTATGTTTCCTTAACTGGTATTGTCATTACCAGGACTATACCACAGGTGTTATTAATGGCGACTTGTTTAATAAGCATAATTTTGAAATAGGATGGAAAATTATTTCTATAATTAAAATTAGATTTTCTTGAAAGCAGTTAAGAAATAAAACCGTAAATAAGTGCGTACAGCGCGTTTCAGGAATAACATTTATCAGTTATGGTCAAAATCAAAAGATAGGAAAGCCAAATAATTTTAAAATCTTTGGGAGCAATGAAACTGAATGGCCTATTAATATCTAAAATTTTCTAAGGAAACTTGGTGCAGGAAAATTCAAAGAAGGATAAATCTGGTTAAATACATCATGTCATCCAACACAAAATATATGATGAGCTTAAATCACAATGAAGATGATGGAAACAATAAATCATTTATCAGATTTAGTACGTGTTCTAGTTTTGCGCTTAACAATGTTGTTTAAGATTTTAAAAATGTTTTTATTTGGGTTTTGATTTACGTTACCACACAACACGACACAGAAAATTAAAAAGATAAGCAACACGGATCCCACATGCAGTTCATGCCTCTTATAGGACACCCGCAATGTTACTCATATACTCAAGATGTGTTGAACACCACTTTACACAAATAAACAAAAATAACACAAATAAGACGTGACCCCTCCTACAAACAACTAAAGGTAAAGACGACTCAAACATAGTTTGTATACGGAAATCTTAACGGAATCACAGCACAGAACGTAAATACACTTAACGGACATCACAGCACAGAACGTAAATACACTTAACGGACATCACAGCACATAGCATAAAGACACTTAACGGACATCACAGCACAGAACGTAAATACACTTAACGGGCATCACAGCACAGAATGTAAATACACTTAACGGACATCACAGCACAGAACGTAAAGACACTTAACGAACATCACAGCACAGAACGTAAATACACTTAACGGACATCACAGCACAGACCGTAAATACACTTAACGGACATCACAGCACAGAACGTGAATACATTTAACGAACATCACAGCACAGAACGTAAAGGCACTTAACGGACATCACAGCACAGAACGTAAAGACACTAAACGGACATCACAACACAGAATGTAAATACACTTAACGGACATCACAGCACAGAATGTAAATACACTTAACGGACATCACAGCACAGAACGTAAATACACTTAACGGACATCACAGCACAGAACGTAAATACACGTAACGGACATCACAGCACAGAACGTAAATACACTTAACGGACATCACAGCACAGAACGTAAATACACTTAACGGGCATCACAGCACAGAATGTAAATACACTTAACGGACATCACAGCACAGAACGTAAATACACTTAACGGACATCACAGCACAGAACGTAAATACACTTAACGGACATCACAGCACAGAACGTAAAGACACTTAACGGACATCACAGCACAGAACGTAAATACACTTAACGGACATCACAGCACAGAACGTAAATACACTTAACGGACTTCACAGCACAGAACGTAAATACATTTAACGGACATCACAGCACAGAACGTAAATACACTTAACGGACATCACAGCACAGAACGTAAATACACTTAACGGACATCACAGCACAGAACGTAAATACACTTAACGCACATCACAGCACAGAACGTAAATACACTTAACGCACATCACAGCACAGAACGTAAATACACTTAACGGACATCACAGTACAGAACGTAAAGACACTTAACGGACATCACAGCACAGAACGTAAATACACTTAACGAACATCACAGCACAGAACGTAAATACACTTAACGGACATCACAGCACAGAACGTAAATACACTTAACGGACATCACAGCACAGAACGTAAAGACACTTAACGGACATCACAGCACAGAACGTAAATACACTTAACGCACATCACAGCACAGAACGTAAATACACTTAACGCACATCACAGCACAGAACGTAAATACACTTAACGGACATCACAGTACAGAACGTAAAGACACTTAACGGACATCACAGCACAGAACGTAAATACACTTAACGAACATCACAGCTCAGAACGTAAATACACTTAACGGACATCACAGCACAGAACGTAAATACACTTAACGGACATCACAGCACAGAACGTAAAGACACTTAACACACATCACAGCACAGAACGTAAATACACTTAACGGACATCACAGCACAGAACGTAAATACACTTAACGGACATCACAGCACAGAACGTAAATACACTTAACGGACATCACAGCACAGAACGTAAATACACTTAACGGACATCACAGCACAGAACGTAAATACACTTAACGGACATCACAGCACAGAACGTAAATACACGTAACGGGCATCACAGCACAGAATGTAAATACACTTAACGGACATCACAGCACAGAATGTAAAGACACTTAACGGACATCACAGCACAGAATGTAAATACACTTAACGTACATCACAGCACAGAACGTAAATACACTTAACGCACATCACAGCACAGAACGTAAATACATTTAACGGACATCACAGCACAGAACGTAAAGACACTTAACGGACATCACAGCACAGAACGTAAATACACGTAACGGACATCACAGCACAGAACGTAAATACACTTAACGGACATCACAGCACAGAACGTAAATACACTTAACGGGCATCACAGCACAGAATGTAAATACACTAAATGGACATCACAGCACAGAATGTAAATACACTTAATGGACATCACAGCACAGAACGTAAATACACTTAGCGCACATCACAGCACAGAACGTAAATACATTTAACGGACATCACAGCACAGAACGTAAAGACACTTAACGGACATCACAGCACAGAACGTAAATACACGTAACGGACATCACAGCACAGAACGTAAATACACTTAACGGACATCACAGCACAGAACGTAAATACACTTAACGGGCATCACAGCACAGAATGTAAATACACTTAATGGACATCACAGCACAGAACGTAAATACACTTAACGGACATCACAGCACAGAACGTAAATACACGTAACGGACATCACAGCACAGAATGTAAATACACTTAACGGACATCACAGCACAGAACGTAAATACACTTAACGGACATCACAGCACAGAACGTAAAGACATTTAACGGACATCATAGCACAGAACGTAAATACACTTAACGGACATCACAGCACAGAACGTAAATACACTTAACGGACATCACAGCACAGAACGTAAAGACACTTAACGCACATCACAGCACAGAACGTAAATACACTTAACGGACATCACAGCACAGAACGTAAATACACTTAACGGACATCACAGCACAGAACGTAAATACACTTAACGGACATCACAGCATAGAACGTAAAGACATTTAACGGACATCACAGCACAGAACGTAAATACACTTAACGGACATCACAACACAGAACGTAAATACACTTAACGGACATCACAGCACAGAACGTAAATACACTTAACGGACATCACAGCACAGAGCGTAAATACACTTAACGGACATCACAGCACAGAACGTAAATACACTTAACGGACATCACAGCACAGAACGTAAATACACTTAACGGACATCACAGCACAGAACGTAAATACACTTAACGGACATCACAGCACAGAACGTAAATACACTTAACGGACATCACAGCACAGAACGTAAATACACTTAACGGACATCACAGCACATAGCGTAAATACACTTAACGGACATCACAGCACAGAGCGTAAATACACTTAACGGACATCACAGCACAGAACGTAAAGACACTAAACGGACATCACAGCACAGAACGTAAATACACTTAACGGACATCACAGCACAGAATGTAAAGACACTTAACGGACATCACAGCACAGAATGTAAATACACTTAACGGACATCACAGCACAGAACGTAAATACACTTAACGGACATCACAGCACAGTCTGAAGACATGATATATTTAGCCTTCGGTAATAAAATATTGTGTATTTGGAAACAGATATACAGATTTGATAGCTCTCAAATTTCCTAATTATAACGGACCATTTGTAAGACATCAACCACAGAAGGCTTTCCTATTAATTTAATAAATTCGTAATGTATTATCTTGTAAGAACATACTATGCAACTTCGAAAACAATTAAAGGTTTAAGTTATCATATTGAGTCTAGGTAGCACAATAATATCAAATGTTCTTTTGAACATAACAATTCTTAAATACAGAAACAGCGCTTTTATTGGTGTTTTACATGTCTACATGTATATTTAGAAACCAAAATTTGAATTTTGAAATGCAGGGGAAATTTTTAAAATATTTTCTTACGGAATGTATGTGTCAATGACATATTCCGTTTGTCGTAATCATAATTTGGTCCCTTCCTTATTCATGACTTATCACTGGGTTTGTAACAAGAGTAATACAATGTGTGCCACTAGTGTAGAAGGAACTGATCACACTTCCGGGTTCACCCTAGGTTTTTACTGGGGTTCGTGTTGTTCAGTCTTCAGAAATCAAAGAGCTTATCAGAACCCGTAAATCGAAGAAGGACAGACAATGCAATGGACAAAAGAAAAAACAAGACAAAAGAAAAAACAAGACAAAAGAAAAAACAAGACAAAAGGACAAACAAGACAAAAGGACAAATAACAATCTACAAAAACTGAAGATGGAGGAAAACAGCCTGTGGTGATTTCAGGTGCTCCGGAAGGGTGGTCAGTTATTGCTCCACAAGTGGCTCCCTCTATATAACTGTTGACGAGACCAACAACATCTGATATTGGACATCAGCACAGGTAAATAAACACATTATAACATAAACAAAGCATGAACCCAAAGATCACCATACGTGATATAGATTTCAACAAAACTTCGACAGTTAATTGCACGCATACAAGAAAGAACAAGCTTCTAAAAATCACTAATATCTTCCACTTAAATTGTAGAATTAAAATTTGGTTTTGTTAGATAGATACTTACCATAATAAATTTGGATATAGTCCACAAGTTGAAACGATACGATTACTTTGACAAACTCACTATCACGAGACGAAGGAGAGGTAGAGTGGGGCTGAATATTTAGTATTCTAAGTATTTATTTGATAAAGCCAAATTTTGATTATAAATATTAAGTTTTCATAGCAAAAAATATATAGTCAATTTAGAAATAAACAAAATCTAGTCTCCAAGAGCATGGCCTGAAGGAAATATTGCTCGTTGCTCTAACACTATTGGCCCCAAAGAATAGAGATTTTCTGAATGCTCTGGAATGGAGCGTAGGTAATGACTAAAATGTGCCGTTGCATCCACAGAAACCAGCTGACATAGGTTCTGCTAAAGAATTAATACCATATGCACCTTAACCTGATGTTTACTCAGTGGGTTATATCTGAAAGCGAATTATATGCTGTAATAACAGTACATGTATTAGAAATCCAGATAGAGATATATGTGACACCAATGTCTTTAATACCTTTCTTGATCAGACCAAATAATCGTTTAGAAAAAACCTATTGACAGGACAAAGATTCATATTCTTTGAATCAGAATAGGAAAAGAACTGGGATAATAATTGGCCCTGAATGACAGGGATAACCTTTATCTGTGATTTTTTTTTTAACTAAAACAACTTTGTCAAAATTGGAACCGACAAATTGTATCTAGAATAACTAATGCAAGCATTTGAGATAGAAAAAGCGTGTATTTTACTTCGACGACCTGATGCTAAAGCTAGTAAAACAACACTTGTACGTTAAAACTTAAGCAACACTTGATTAGCTGATTAAAAGGGTTGATCTCTTGGAGATACAACACCAAACCAGCATCCCCCTGAGACACCATATGTCTCTATCTAAGGCTTTCAATACAACTATTTATAATTAAGAAGTAAAAGCACATACATAGCTGTTCCTGTAGACAAATTATATCTAGACAACTAACTGCCCTGGTAATGCTTCTGATTGTCCGTACAGAAACAAATCTTTCTGTGTTAGAAAAACTCTTTACAGCAGCCACACGTGCTGGTGATTTTTTTTTTACCACGTTTTGATATAATTTTACGCTTTGAACTGTGAAAGTATGTTTTCTTTCAATGGGTTTGCACAGGACAGTTGAAGATCTGGAAACTCAGATTGTCATGGCCAATCTGCCAATCTGATGCCATAATAATGATTCTGGATTCTGCGAAAAGGTACAGGAATCGGAAGAGTGCGAATGGATAACGGATTATTTTCTTCCATGACATTATATCACAGCATCTACCGCTATTGCTCTTGGGTCTGCAATTGGGGAAACATTTTTCTACTTTTTATGGACTATCCCAGTTCAAAGTGATAGTTTGGATAACTGTTGGATTACGTTTCTCATTCTAACTTGTGCATGACAGGCTATACGCTATCAAGTGTTGTAGCCGGGTACATATATATCTCAATGTTATTCTTGTTTGCATATGAAAACAAAGCAACATTGTGTCTCAGCAAATATGATACCGGTACAACGTAAATGAGTGAGTTTCCTCAATGATTCCTCAGCTACCCTAGTAACGTATTGTATGTTGCTAACAGACTATATTGGCTTAGAATTACTTCCCTGAAGTGTTTCAAGACAAACGTTCTGCCCTATTCACCATCGGGCACTATTCTTCTTTTACATGAATGATTCCCATCCTATAAGTGAGGCGTCTTTGAACAGACTCATGGTAGGTCTGGTGGGTCCACAAGTAAATCTTTCATTACGATAAAGATTCTCGTTTTGTAGCCACCAATGAAGATGAGAATGAAACAAGATTGGACAGGAATAACTGCTTCCGGAAAACCTAATTGTAGTACAGTTACTGTTACTATTTGAGTAGGTCTTTCCAGTAACTGAACTGAACACGTTTTCATGAGATAATTGTCCAGATAAGAATTGATCTGGATAGAACGGGTATGTAGGAAAGAATTGATCTGGATAGAACGGGTATGTAGGAAAGAATTGATCTAGATAGAACAGGTATGTAGGAAAGAATTGATCTAGATAGAACAGGTATGTAGGAAAGAATTGATCTAGATAGAACAGGTATGTAGGAAAGAATTGATCTGGATAGAACGGGTATGTAGGAAAGAATTGATCTGGATAGAACGGGTATGTAGGAAAGAATTGATCTAGATAGAACAGGTATGCAGGAAAGAATTGATCTGGATAGAACGGGTATGTAGGAAAGAATTGATCTAGATAGAACAGGTATGCAGGAAAGAATTGATCTGGATAGAACGGGTATGTAGGAAAGAATTGATCTAGATAGAACAGATATGCAGGAAAGAATTGATCTAGATAGAACAGGTATGTAGGAAAGAATTGATCTAGATAGAACAGGTATGTAGGAAAGAATTGATCTAGATAGAACAGGTATGTAGGAAAGAATTGATCTGGATAGAACGGGTATGTAGGAAAGAATTGATCTGGATAGAACGGGTATGTAGGAAAGAATTGATCTAGATAGAACAGGTATGCAGGAAAGAATTGATCTGGATAGAACGGGTATGTAGGAAAGAATTGATCTAGATAGAACAGGTATGCAGGAAAGAATTGATCTGGATAGAACGGGTATGTAGGAAAGAATTGATCTAGATAGAACAGGTATGTAGGAAAGAATTGATCTAGATAGAACAGGTATGTAGGAAAGAATTGATCTGGATAGAACGGGTATGTAGGAAAGAATTGATCTAGATAGAACAGGTATGCAGGAAAGAAACCATGACATGAAACAACCAGCGTAAAAACATTAAATTCTTTGTTGTAAACAAATCGAAGTTACCTCTTGAAAGAAGGTTCTGTTGGGATATGGAATTATTAACCAAAGGTCTAAACAATATTAGTCAACAATTCCATCAATATCAACAACAGGATCAACAATCTCTCTCCCCCTGTCCTTGAACACAAGTATGTTTCAGATAGGTAAGTATGTATCTAATTCCTGGTTGATAAGTTTGCTTCCATTTTGAAGCATGGTAACAACAGATGCGTGTCTGGAATTGACAAGTTGGCCTGGTCTCTTCTTGTTGCTTTTCTATAGAACAAGAAATAGGAATAACACCATACTGAGAAGAGATTTTCTTAGGAATATGTATGTAAAGAAAATCTCGCGTGTTTACAATATGTTAATAGTGTCCTGACAATACTGGAAAAGAAATGCCCCATGTACTTTTTCATAATATCAACATCTTCCTGATAGTTTATTAAATAATAGGCAACCTCATTGTCATTTCGAAAGCTGCATAATTTATGTTAGCGGATATTTTCAACAGTGTGTCTGCTGTTTTAGAGGACCTTTTTTTCTTAGGGGAAATAAGCCATAAATGAGGAAAAGACCATCTTGTGATGACGACAAACGGAACATATTCGTAGTTATTTGTGACCTTGATACTCCGTAGCGGTTAACCAGGTCACGGTGGCGGTCGTAAAACCTACGAAGTAATGACTTCAACTTAACCACTAAGAACATTTTGTACAATAGCTTCCTTGTGAGCAGTATCCCTCTAAAGCAAGGTATTTGTATCTCCGTTAACCATTCTTTTCAATGAAGCAAAGTGGAACTAATTCTTTTAATATGTCTTATGTTTGAGTGGGGAATAGATATGTAGACAGTAGAGAAATGTTTTACTGCTATTAAGTG
>OY726518.1:131642874-131764182 GCA_963383655.1 Bathymodiolus septemdierum
GATCACTGGTCACAATATAGACATTTGCGAAATGATGTTATAAGATTGGTAAGAGAAGCCAAAACTGAATATAGAAATAAATTTACTTCTCAATTAATAGACAAAAGTATCCCACCAGACAAATGGTGGAGAATTGCCAAATCAGTTTGTAAACTAAACAAGTGTAATAAAGTTTCACCCCCTATAAAACATGAAGGTAGAATAATAATTCATCCCTCAGAGAAATGTGATATTTTTAATAAGTACTTTGCTGATATTTCAAATATTGAAAATGAACCAAATCTCCCGAATGAAGATTTTGCCCGTGACAATATTTGTCCTGAATTATTGATTACTGAACAAGAAGTAAAAGACCAATTAGAAATACGGAATAATTTCAAACCAAGTGGCCCCGATGGTGTTGCACCCAGGATCTTACGCAGTGTTTCTCAGTGCCTTGTTTCCCCCCTTACATTATTATTTAATCAGTCATTGCAATGTGGACAACTTCCATATATTTGGAAGCGCTCACACGTAACCCCTGTGTACAAAAATAAAGGGGCTGCATCCGACATTACAAACTTTCGACCTATTGCCCTTACTTGTGTTCTGTGTAAGATGATGGAAAAAATAATTGTGAAACATTTGCATTACTATGTATTGGAGCATCATATTATTACAGAACACCAGTCAGGATTTCAACCAAAAAATTCTACAGTAAATCAACTTGTATATATTTACAAAACTATTATCAGTAACCTTGATATTGGTAAAGACATAAGGTTTATATTTTGTGATATTTCTAAAGCATTCGATAGGGTTTGGCATACAGGACTTTTATATAAATTACGCAAAATTGGTATAGATGGAAATTTACTAAGTTGGGTTACAGATTATTTAGATGATAGGAAACAAAAAGTGGTCTTAGATGGATTCTCATCTGGGTGGGAGGGAATTGATGCTGGGGTTCCCCAATGGTCAGTGTTGGGCCTTTCCTGTTCCTTATATACATAAACGATATTGTTCATGATCTTGATTGTAATATCAAACTCTTTGCCGATGATACACCTTTGTATGTAATAGTCGATGAACAAAATTATATACAAGCTGCAGATATGCTTTCTACAGACTTGTCTCATATTCATAACTGGTCACAAAACTGGGCTATTAAATTTAATCCTAATAAAACTGAATCAGTTTTATTTACTAGACGAAATATAAATAACCCTCCAGTTTATTTTGGGGCTATGAACAACAGAGTGACAGATGATAATACTCACTGTCATCTGGGTCTGGATCTCCAAAGTAATTGTAAATGGGGTGATTATGTATGTAAAATTTATAAGAAAGCATGTGACAGACTGAAAATTCTTTGAATGCTCAAATATCAAGTTGACAGAAATGTATTGATTAATATATATTTGTCATTTATCCGACCTATACTAGAATATGGAAATGTAATTTGGGACAATTGTACCCAAAATGAAGCTAATCTATTGGAAAGTGTTCAGGTTGAGGCAGGCAGGATAATTACAGGGTTGAGAGTGAATTCATCCAGATCTAAATTATATAGTGAACTTGGCTGGGAACCCCTTTATAAAAGAAGAGAGAAACAAAAGTTGGTTTTACTCTATAAAATAATAAATGGTTTAACTCCGGACTATATGTATGACATGATCCAACCATACACAGAAAATATTCACGATTATAATCTACGACAACAAATATCGGGGGACAATTTTAGACTACCCTTTTGTAATACTGTCTCATATAGCAAAAGTTTCATCCCTTGTACGTTACGACTCTGGAATGGTCTGCCTGCCTCAACAAAGTCCAGTCCTTCTCTTAATATATTTAAGACAAGACTGAACTCTGGTACAAAAGCCTCGCCTAAATATTTTCAAATAGGTGACAGAAAAGAAAATATCATACACTGTCAGATGAGGAATGATGCTAGCAATCTAAATCTACATTTGCAGCAACATCACTTATCTGACAGACCATCTTGCCCACATTGCAATGATCCCTGTGAAAGCCCCTCCCATTATTTTATGCACTGCCCTTTATATAATATTCATAGGCAACAACTTGTTGATTCCTTTAATAAACTTAACATAGAATTTACTATTCAAACCATTCTTTATGGAAGTGAAACCTCTGATTATAATCAGAATGTAAAACTTTTTCGTGCAGTACATTCCTTTATTAAGTGGAGCAAACGATTTGATAATAATATAGTAATATAAATTTAATTTTTTAAACATTTTAAACTATAACAGTATTCTCACATATGATGGACCATGATTGCAAATATCGGTACTATTCCTCTCACATGACTAAATTAAATTAACTTATTAATATTCTATTTATAATTTATTTTGTTTTATAAATATATACATGTTATGATAAATTGTAACGTGACCGGGGGTGGGCGACAATGACAGACAGACATGTCCATAACATTAGGTATTAAATCCATTGATTAGAATCAATAATCAAATCATAGTTACATATTTACATGTTTATTCACAAATGTACAATACTTCAGACTGTCCGAGCAATAATCAAACAATATGCAAGTTTACTTTATAAACTTTAAACGACAGAAGTCCTCCAAAATCTATTTACCGATTTAAGACTTAATTAAAGAAAACCCATCCTTACAGTATCAAAGCTGATACAAGACTCCCAAACTATTTAACAAGTCCATCTGACCTTATCATAGATAACAATCTATCTCACTGCTACAGCAGACAAAATAAAAACAGGCGTAAAAAAATTTATTACCCCAAATGACCAAGATATAACCTTATCTTAATTACATCTGTCAGCTGCACTTAACTTTAGAAAGTAATAACAATTATTCCCAGACTAGTCTTGCGTCGTTATCTTTTGGAATACATAGAATTTGTAAACAAATAAAAGATCAAATATTTACAAAGCATTAAAATATTACAGTATATATAATGTCATAAATCTCATATTTACACTATGATTACCTACTGCATGCTAATAAAAAATTTCTGAAATGAATTAAGTATTTAAATTAAATTGAGAGGTAATAAATCTAGCAACATCGTAACACTTTTAGATAGCAACTAATTGTATTTAAAAAAAATTAGTAGATCTCATATCAGCCAAATTGTCGATAAAATCTAATCAATGTTAATTACTTATCAATAACTGAATATATGAGATTTCTGACTGCTATTGTATACTCGAGTTATTTCCCTTTGAGTATGAAATTCTATATTGTGTATTGTAAATATTAACTGCATGCATTATTGATTGTTGCTGTTGCCTTGCGTATGGAGAGGATTTATATAGACTATTGTCTGCTATCCAAACCATTTCATTTATTTATGAATAAAATATGTTTAAAATGAAAATGAAAAAACAGGCGCATGGGGCATGGATTTCGTTTCCTCCTCCCCCCTTTTCTCTACTACCCCTCTTTTTTCAAAATTTTCATATAAATCATTCGTTTTTCAAAATTTTCATAATCATTCGTTTTTCTTCATTTGACAATATCGGTAGACGTCATACATCATGAATAATACGTGTATTCTGTGTACACAGTTTTTCGACTGATACACATGTATTCTGTGTACACATTTTTTAGACTGATACACGTGTACACAGAATACACGTATTATTCATGATGTATGACGTCTACTGATATTGTCAAATGAAGAAAAACGAATGATTAGGAAAATTTTGAAAAGGGGGGGGGGGGGATTATGTACCGTCTATTTCACGGAAAAGTTTTAATTTAATTCTAAATATAAATATTGTAGACGGAAGTAAAATGTTGTGGAAAAATATTTCCACAAACAAACCACAGAGTGACAGGCTCTCGGGTACACTTTATGATTTTCGTTATTTTCATTAAAATTAAATATTTTCCCTTTTAACCTTTTATTTTAACCTTCTCTACGCAGAATCACCTAATTTTGAAATATTTTACAAATTTTGATACAACCCATTTTTTACGTTGATATTATAGTAGAAAAAATGGATTGGGTTGTATCAAAATTTGCAAAATACTTCAAAATTAGGTGATTCTGCGTAGAGAAGGTTAAAATAGAGGCACTAAAAGGGAAACTATTTAATTTTAATGAAAATAGCGAAAATCACAAAGTGTACCCGAGTGCCTGTGAAACAAACCCTTAATTAACCTGCATTAACTAAGAAATAAAGAGTTTATTCATAAGTTAAAACTTTTCTTACAAAAACGATGACGGGGTTTAATATGGATAAGGTGCTTCCTGCTGATAAGGAAGGGGGCAACTTCCTATTTTGTACGATATACTGGGGTGTGCAAATATGAAAGGGTAGCAAGTTTTGTAAGCTTATGAAACAATTATATCAATTTGGGGACAATTTTTCTCCTTTTTTAGTAAAAAAAATAGCCAAATATAGTGTATAAATATACCTGTTTAGGATATATTAATTTGGACCAGTTTTCAATCCTTCAGACCGCCACGATATAGCTGAAATACTGCTGAAAGTGGCGTTAAACCCCATTCAATCAATCAATCAATCAATCAATCAATCCTTCAGTGGTACATCTCCGTAAAAAGTATGGTTGTTATCCCTCCTCCCCCCGGGGTCCCTAATTACCAGTGGAAGAACGCTTTGAAAATTTCCTTCAAATGGCAATCACGAAGGTTGCAGTTCCACAATCATAAAGATCCGTTGCTTTGCCGGGATAAAATTTGTTATAATTGATTTTATTATACATTAATTGGTTTTCATATTTGTCATGGCATTGAAATGAAAATCCAAGATATACTCTAGCTAATAATCAAATAACAGAATACTGTTAAATTGATGATATAAGACAAACTATGTGATGAAAACGTCTTTTCAATATGTTGATGCGGTGAAAACTGCAATCGTTTTAATAAATGCCGCTTCTGCGTATGAACAGATGCGATAAATCTTGTAGAAATGACAAATGTAATAATAGCTGAGTTCCGTTACACTTAATATACAGTTCCTAGACATCTTTGATCGTATTAAATCGTAAAAATAAAGAGACCGGTTTTTCAACTTACCTCAAAAATCTACCAAGGATCCGTTACTTGTTCCCCAAGAATCGCGTAACGTCGATGTTCATCCCGAAGGTTCCGTTATGGATATACACCGTGATTTTTGCAATATAGTATTTGTTCATATTATCTATATTTGTAATATATTATCATTGCTAATGTTTATATGTAACGGAGAAGACTTCATAAGTTTACAACTTGTGTCTTATCCATTTGTCTTGTTTTGTATGACAAAAAAATGTGCGGTGATACGAATAACCAAATTAAAATAACCCTGATTAACCGAAATAACCTGTTAATAACCAAAATAACCCTAAATGGCACCGAAATAACCTTTTTATAGATTTATTTTTGTATGAAATGATAAAATATCAACTTAATATAACTTTATATGAAAAAATAAGTTTGTAATCCATACGCTTCGATGGGGGGGGGGGGGGGGGGGGAGTGTATGGTTTTTTTCTTAAAAAAATATTCTGATTCCCAATGTTGCTGAAAAAAATATTCTGATTTTGGTGGAGAAAAAAAAAAATCTGATTCAGAGTTTTTGTCATATAACCTAATGTTAAATTTTTTTTCTGAGCGAAACAAAAAACCATAACCCCCCCCCCCCCCCCCCCTTTTGCAAGTTAAATGATCGGTCCCTAATTTGTATATTGTATATTGTGATAAAATATCAACAGTAAATAGCTAAATATTGACTTTCATGTGAAAAAAAAAATGTATTCCATACCATTAGATATTTTGTTTGTCATAATTTGTCACAATCCTTCCTTCACGATTGAAAACTTCTGAAATAAAATACTTGAAAAAACTCAGGTAAACATGTGTTTTAAATTAATAACTGCCTTCCCATAACCAAGGATTTGTACTAGGAGTGTTTGCCGTGATGTCATAGGCTCGAGAATTTACCTGTCTGGTTGGCAAGAAATGGAAAATTTCCATTTTCTCACCTCTGGATATATAGAATCTAACACCGGGGAGAGTACAAGATAGGGAAATCTCCGACACCCGAGGGTAAGATTTCAATCGTTCTCTTTACGAGGCTTGCCGAGTTAGAGAACGATTGTAATCTTGCCCAAGGGTGTCGGAGATTTCCCTATCTTGTACTTTTTCCGGTGTTTGATTTTATTTCTCACTAAACCACCTAATTGTTTTTGTTTACATTCCATCGAGCGTTTTCCCGCAATATATTTTTCCATTGCGGAAGTAAATATTCGATTTATCCATATGCAACCGTATTTCGGCAGTATTTCAAATGTATTTCATCATAAAGTACAATGTATTTAATAAATATATTATAAATGTTACTACAACAGAGATAAATACCTGTAAAAATATATTTGAATTTGGTCAAAGGGAGGTAATTTCTTTCTTCCGTAAATGGCCGTTTTCGGGTGAAGACGACCGAGGTAAGACGAGTCCACGTGCACTCGTCTTTACTCGTTGTGACGTCCAATCAGAACACCTCTAACAAGAAAAAAAATCGTTTAAATATATACCCTAAGCCTGGAATGTCACATTATATATCCTGTATGATAGCTGAATAACAGATATATTACGGATTTAACCATTTTTTTTTCAAATACAGATTCCAACCGTATTAAATATATATTTGTGTCTTTTATTTTCATTTTTTCGTATTTCTAGATGTCCTTTTCCGTACCTTTGACGTCATTCTTCAATGACGTCAAAATATGTGTCACGTCATATTTCATGTATGGGGTGTCTCATGAAGTAAAATACTGTACTTTCAATAAAATATTAGTGAGAAAAGCTCAAATATCAGTATAAAACTACTTAGTTTATTAGTCGGTGTCACAAAAGTCAATTTTATGTAATGATATTGATCTGATAATGTATGCAAATTAGTTACTGATCAATGGCAGGCGTCTCTAGGAGTTCGCGATAGTGAATGTTGTTGGTTTACGGAAGAAATAGGTACTTACATGCGTTGTTGGGAACGCCCGGGTGATCTTCCACTCGTGATAGAAATTGTTGTGTCTTCTCGCTCGTTTCGCTGCGCTCCACTCGCGAAGACATAAAATTTCTATCACTCGTGGAAGATCACCCGGTCTTTCCCAAGAACGTATGTAAGAACCTATTAATCTTGCCCCGGCTCCAGGGTAAGACAAGCTACACGCCGTTTTTCCCGCAAAATTGTTTTCCATTGTTGAATTAAATTGTCGATTTATAGTGTCTTGACAGTATTTTAAATGTATTTCACAATAAAATACAATAAAATACAATGTATTTTATTTATAAATATATTATAAATGCTACTACAACAGCGATAAATACCTGTACAAAAAATTATTTGATGTTGGTCAAAGGGAGGTAATTGTTTTAATTTACGTTAGTTACATAACAAGGGAGAGTACTCTATATTTTCCCAACGTAAGCAAATATTGAAAAAAGAGGCAAACATCGTAAAAGGTGCAAGAGTTTGTTATTGTAGAATCTATCACAAGTTTGTTAACTTTATTATTTTGAACCTCTTTAAAGTTGTAAAATGAAAATCTTGTTTTATTTTATTATGTGGCATTTTGGTCCTGTGGCCAGTGTGGGTGTGATACGGTTCGCAAATTAATGCACCAAACTACACAACAAGTAAACAAACATTGACACGGTAGAAAGGGGTGAGAAAAAGAGTCAAACACCGTAAAAGGTGCAAGATAGCCAAATCTGTGACACCCTCGGGTAAGATTTAAATCGTATTGGACTCGGACAAGCCTCGTCCGATACGATTTAAATCTTACCCTCGGGTGTCACAGATTTTACTATCTTGCACCTCTCTCGGTGTTAGACCCTATATAGTCCTTTCTCCCCTTTCCGGTGTAACCTCGTTCCGGTGCAAACGAAACATTCGAGTTAGCGCTTCGGTATACGCGCATGTGTAGATCATACTTCACGCACTGAAGAACTGGAGGCGTGGCTATGTGCTGACAGATAAACATCGGCGAAAATGTTTGCAGTACAGGTAAAATTTAGTTTATTTCCTTTTGTTAGTGATTTCCATCAAATGCCCATCATGTACATATACCATATAGAACCACACCCCTCCTAAAAAGAAAATATTAATTCCAAACATATCAAACGTTTGTGTTTTGTCGTCTGCCATTCACAGAGCGTCCTAAACAACAATCACGTGACATTAAAACGTTATGCTGACCATGAAAAATCTATGGAAAGCCAAATTACTAAAAATGAGCAACTTTTAGTTGATGATGAATAATTGAGTTTCTCTAGCTCTTAAACACCCAACTGGGATTATTACTCTAAGTTTATTCAGTTGTAGTAAGAAAATTCATAAAGTTGTAAATATTTATGAGTGAATCAAAAAATTAAAAACAATTTCTGTTAACTTAATTCTATAGCATTATAAAGAGAAAACTCAAACATTTCTTAAATATCATGAAGGTTTTTTTTTGTTTTGTTTTTTTTCTATATATTTTTAATTTCCTGCCCTAACAATTTAATTTTACCAACTAATTTGTGTATTAATTTACTATATAATTGTTTAAATTATCCTTTTCAGGAGACTCCAAAAGTGAAAAAGAAACAGTATGATCCAGTTGCTTTACAGAATGCCTATAAAGCACTCCAGGAGGAGGGGATGTCTGTGTACAGAGCTTCAAGAAATTATGGTGTACCAGAGAGCACATTGAGGGACAGGACATTGGGATTGGTATCAGCAACAGGCAAGTCCTTAAATTTTCTTTTTGATGAGGACACAGAGAAAAAACTTGTTGACCACATAAAATATATGGCCAGTATAGGTTATGGATATTCCAGATGTGATGTGCTGTATTTGGCAACAGATTTAGCCATTTCATTAGGAAAAAAGAAACCAACAGATCCAATCTTGTCCAACAAGTTCTATTACAAATTTCTAGGACGGTGGCCTGATTTAACTACCAGTAAACCACAGAAATTGAACATGCTTAGAGCAAGATGTGCTTCCAAAGAGCAACTTTCCAATTATTTCAAAGAGCTTGGCACAATAATGACCCAAAATGGCCTTCATGACAAACCTCATAAGATTTACAACATTGATGAGAGTGCACTGCAGACAGAACATACACCTCCAAATGTGGTACACGATATTGAAACAAAACCCCAGTCTGTCACATCTCCAAGATCTTCAAATGTTACTATTATTGGAGCTGGTAATGCCATAGGAAATGCAATTCCACCTTACTATATATTTCCTGGGAAGAAATTTGACAGATCACTTCTCTTAAATGGAACACCAGCTGGTTCAGATGGCCAATGTTCTCAGACAGGATGGTCAAACAGTGACACATTTAAGACGTACCTTGAGAAGCATTTTCTTAAATATGCAAAAGATGTCAACACTGGTAATCCTACGCTAATTTTATTTGATGGTCATCGTTCACACATCTCTCTCACACTTCACAAATGGGCTGAATCCAAAAATCTGCTGTTATTTGTACTTCCACCACACTGCAGCCATATTCTTCAACCCTTAGACGTTGCATGCTTTGGTCCTATGAAGTCCTTCTACAACAGAGAATCACAACTGTTTCTACGCAAGAACCCAGGATGCAAAATAACCAAATTTAACATTGGGAAATTATCAGGAACAGCCTACCAGAAAGCCTTGTCAGCGGGAAATCTTACAGCTGCCTTTAAGAAAACTGGAATATTTCCTTTTAATCCAAAAGCTGTTGACAGAGAAGAAATAGCCCCAGCAACTATTTACAAGAAATCTAACAATGATGATTGTACTCAAGATCCTGAACATGCTGAAAATCTGGTAGAAATTCCAAGCAGATCAACAGAGGGTCAACTAGAGAAAACTCCACCAGCAGACATCAACTCTTCTCCACATGATGAAACTGACACTAACAAAGACACTGTACTGAATCAGGAAAACAACAGCCAACCATCATTACCTGAAGAAGTCCCAGTAACTCCTATTTATGTAGCTGAACCAATTGTTGAATGTGCACTACAGATACCTTCTAAAGTCAATAACTTCCTTGAAAATAGGTCAATTGTGTCTGTAGAGAGAACTGAAAAGAAACATAATTATTTTACTTGCACTGGGTACTTAGGAAAGAAGAAAAATCTTGACTATCTTAGCCAGAAAGAATCCAACATAAAAACTAAAAAGAAAGCCCAGTTTAAACCACCATTTAAGAGTACCAAGGAAGTCGACAAACAGAAATCAGAAACCAAGTCTGCACCAAAAAAGAAGACACCAGTTAAAAGAAAACAAAAAAAATCACAAGTTGCTGTCAAAAAGGAGAAAGTTGCAAAAATGTCAGAAAATGGACCTGCTGCAGTGGCAAGCACATCTGGACTTTGCAGGAAAGGAGGCCCAATACCAGTAGACACAGAATCTGAGAGTGAATTGACAGATGATGAAGAACCATGCTGCGTGTGTCAAAAGAGCTCACCAGATAGAATCCATCAAGTCTATGGCATTGAATTTGTACAATGGGCACAATGTGACAATCATTCATGCAACCACTGGACTCACCTTCGATTTTGTTGTGATGTCCGGGTTGTAAGGAGAGGAGACAAGTTTTTCTGTCCCCACTGTAAAGATCAGTAAATTAAATTGACATAAAACCATAGAATTTATGTTTTGTTCTGTTCTGTTTTGAAAAATTCTATGGTTAAATTTTACTGTTCTTGTTCAATTGTTATTTATTAGAAAAAAAAATCGGCCAAAATATGTTTTATTTGGTTAAAATCACAATTAATAATGTAAAATTTAATTTAAAAATCATGAGTCACATTGTGTCCCACCGGTGCATCCATACAATCAGAATTTCTCATTGCACCGGAACGAGGTAAACAAACTTCAAGATGGCGCCCTTCAACAACCAAACTTTGTAGATGTAACTAAAGGTTAGTATGCAAGCTTGCAGTTTCAGTTTTACATTTTTTGGAAGTTAAATGCATGTATTTTCTCTAGATGTTTTTATTTCTTTCGTGCACAGCAGATCGGTATCGAAATTTACCGGAAAAACATTTCACCACCGGAACGGGGTTAAAGCAGTATATGTCTTTCATTGAAGACTCAACTTTAAATTGCCATTATTTTTTTGTTATTTAGGATCATTCAATAATTCTTTCAGAAGTGAAAATTATATAGAAATAACTAATTCACAATGAAGGTTTGATAAAAATATCCAGAATAAAAGGATTGGAAATTCAATCTTGTTTTATTTAGTTTTGAAGTGTAAAAATGCATTATTTCATATTAGAATTATGAATTTATCATATCAAAATTAAAAAATATAAACTGACAGAAAAAATATGAATTTTCTTAAGTCTCTAAAACAATTAATAGAACCAAAATTGGTTTGGAAATAAAAAAGTTATAAAAGTTTAAAAATTTGTTATTTTCCTGTTAATTACTTTATTGTTTTATTGCCAACCAAGTATTTGTTTATTGTCATGCAAATTAGTGAATATGACATCACTAATGAGATCGGCGAACACTCCTATACAAATCCTTGCCATAACTAATGCTAATTTATACGGCGAAATAGGAGTAAAAAACCTTAGTAAAAAATAATCTGCAAGTGTTAAAAAAACCAGTGTAAATACCAATTTTAACTATAACTTTATTCTTAAGAATATCAAAATAATACACTAAGTATGAATTTAACAATACGTGAAAATATCACTCTCTACATTATTATTATTACATTTACCGTATTGACCTTCACCGCTTCCGGTCCTGATGTTATTCATCTTGGATTTCCAGGGGGAAGTCACCCACTCAATTTTATTTTTGAAACAGGAAAAGCTCCGACTGGAACATAGATTTTATAAGAAATCTGACCCAGCAAAGAAAAAGAAACCAACACCAATAAGAACTGTGATAAAGCAGCAAAATTTCCCACCGTGTCTGCTGAGAGGTAATTTCCATTGTTTATTCAATGTACATCTACATGTAGTCCTAAGTTCCTAACACTTAAGAAGTTGAGTGTATTTATTAATACTACTATTAGTATTACCACAAATGAAATAGAAAACAAAGAAAAGGTTAATTTCATTGGTCTTCAAATCAAAATATTGACAACAAAACAACCTTGATAGTTTAAACATATTTTATTGTCCAAAAACATGACAATAGGATCAGATACAAGTTTTTCAACTTAGAAGTTAGAACATCTTCTCCTTTATATAAACAATATACAAATACAGTTGAACATAAATACACAAAAGCTACAGTCTTTCTTAATAATTAGAAAAACAACAAAAAACAACATGAAATGTACGGGTGCAACACAATTTGAAATTTGCCCAATGACAAATCGAACAGACCTTTACAATAAATGGACTAGTTTATAGAACACACCTAGAATGAAGAAAATCAAAAATTGTTATACAATGTAGTGGGATTATTAATTCGGTAAAGGTAGGATCTTTTAAAAATTTAGTTTCGAAATATATAACAATATCATTATTTATTCAGTAAGAAATTTAACATAAAGTGCTCACACGTGTGTATTGCAACATTTACTAATTCACACCAGGTCAGCCACAAACCAATTGTCACCTGATTACATTCACGATAATCAGCGTAAAGAAAAGCAACATGTTTCCTTAATATATGTTTGTACAGTAATGAATACATGCCTATTTGTGTCAATATTATAAATTTGACTTCCAAACAGCAAGGTGTTTAAGTCAATGTGTACATTTGCAGCTAATAAAGAACGGTACAAAATATTTCTTTGTGCATCAAACCTCTTGCAGTACAATAAAAAATGTTCAGCATTCTCTGTGGAATATCCACAAGAACAAGATGGACTATGAATCAAATTAGCATGAAATAGATCATTATGTAATGCACTACAATTATTCCTTATTCTAGTATGCAGTATATTTAAATATCTGTTGCCAATATTATAATAGGAGGGGGGTTTAGCATTTTTATAGTAGTGTTGTTTCAATTTGTACTTGAAGGATTCAAAAGTTGAAAGTTGACGTATTCTCAGGTCTAATAGATTCCATAACTTGGTCGTCGACGGAAAAAATGACTGTTGGGATATCGATAATCTGTTTGTAGTTTGACTAATATTATGACTATTTTGTAAATTATAGTTGTTAGTTTCTCCAACACTGGGAGGAATCAAATCACATAAAAACTCAGGAGAATTACCAACATTTAATTTATAAAACATACATAATTTTTTAACCTCTCGCCTAGTGCTAAGTTTCTCCTTGATGACCCTGATTTTTTAAAAGCTTGTTTCGTTCTAGATTACAACTGAGCACATTATATGCAAAAATGGGGAACTTGGTATTTCTTGCAACATAGTTATGATCGAAAGAGTGTTGTATGAGGAAATTTTTTTTAGGGCCAGGGTGAAAATCTTTTATTTTTTTTATAGAGTTTTCCGATCTCATGTGTAATATCCAGACGGTAACCAGACAACTCGGCCCGTGGACAACTCGGACCGAGTCAAATCGGACCATAAGTGAGGACTAGTCGGACCGTAAGCGAGGACTAGTCGGACCGTATGAAAAGACTACTCGGACCATCAATAATTATTGTTGTCTTAGTTTTTTAAAAATAAAATTGACGGAAATCATAAAGATATGGGCAACTTCATTTCAAGGATTTTGATAGATAGTCTAGCCATTAAAAATCCATGTCTAAGATTGATAAAAATGTCATCAAGCTTGTGTCAATTGATCTAATTACTGCAATCAAGGTGAAGCCATGTGAAAATTAGAATGTAATTAAGTTATTGTGTACAATACAAATACAAATACTTTATTAGCACAAACTCATCAACAATAAATGGTTAAGGCTCAGAATATATGATAACACACAATAACATAATATGCATGTAGTGGAACAAATCATAATAGTTACAATATAAAACGCTATAATAATTATAGCAAATCTTTTCTTATATTCAAACAGTTTGATATGAAAGAGGAAGTCAATCTAAGAATTGAGTATGACTTATTATTAAACAAAAAGCTTATTTTGTTGTTAGCATTTTTATAACTTGCATTTTCAAGTATATTTGATATTTTTTCATTAAATATGTTTTTTTGAGTATTGAATTTTTTACAATGTAGGAGAAAATGTTTTTCATCTTCAATTTGATTTGATTTACATAATAAACAATACCTCTCTGTTCTAGGTACGTTTAAATGTCTTCCTCGTTCAATCATTAATGGATGAGCACTTATACAGATTTTACAAATTGCTGCTCTATCACATCTATTGTTTAAAACATCCACATAAGGTGGTCTTTGACCCATATTGTAGACACTCTGGAAAAAGTTGAGTAAATATTTTATTAGCGATGATATAATATAAAAACGCACACAGAAATATTTAATATAGAACATAGACAAGCACTAGTAATATTAATATTATAACATCAGCATATATACAGTATATACATCTTGACGAAGGCATGGATACTGAGAAGCTGGGAGAAGGGTTCCCTTACGATCTTGAACGTGCCGTCGATGAACCAAGTCTTTGCCTTTCCTAGAAGTTCTAGCTGACAGTCAGTTGCGAATACCAGGTGATGCCTGTCTTTGACGTGCACATCTGCACAGAAGAACTGTTGTGGGATGTGCTGCTGAGGGTAGTCTGTGTCCAGATCGAATGACATGTCTGGTGGATCATCTGGGCGAAGTCCCTGTGGAATGCGATTCAGGTTATGGATCAAGTTGTTGTTGGCAGGTCGACTGTGTTCCGGTTCTGTTGGGTCGGCATGTTCCTCAAGAATCTGATCTACAAGCAGTCTTCACACTAATTCTTTCAAACCACTTGCCCCATCGGGCAAGTGACATTAATAGCCTACTTGTCCGAACCATATTCATGATACAAATGTATTGTACTAGCCCGAAAAGAAAAAAATATATTTTATGGTATTACTTACATGTAGCTAGTTTCTTTTCAATCGCCCTTTTATGTCTGTCACTGACTTCATGGTATTTTATACCGTCTTGTCTCATCACGGCACTGCCTTTTACAAAACAGAATCTTTTTCTGTCTCCCCATCTTCCTTACATGCCGTACAGAACATGAGCCTGTCTGTATATTTCAGCCACGGTCGGCTCTGCATCCAGCTGAACTGGAACGACCTCTCCCGCATTTCTTCATATTTAAGTCTCCCAAACAAAGTTTGGGAGACTTATTGTTTTTGCTCCATTTCTTCTCATTATTATTATTAAGTCTCCCAAACAAAGTTTGGGAAACTTATTGTTTTTGCTCCGTTTCTTATTATTATTCTCTTTCTCCTTTCTTTCCGCGGACCATGAACTTGTCCACGGCAGATCTCAGGAACTACTGGACAGAATTTCATGAAACTTTGTGGAGTTATAGATATATGTTTCTAGTTGGTCCTAAAGTTTTCAGGTTTGTGGTAAAGGGGGTCAAAGTCATATTTTGAGGGGTTCAAAGGGGGTGGGGGTTACTATAGAATCCTATGGGAAAGTTGAAATTTCGTACATTAATGTTGATAACTTCTAAATGAATAATGATAGAGACATAAAATTTGACATAGTGATAGGTCACCATTAGAGGAGCAATTCTGCGTTTTCAAAATTTTTCGAGATGTCTGCCATTTTCAAAAAGGCTGCCAAAACACAGTATAAAAAATGGGCGGTAAAAATTCAACATTGTCCAATATCATCAAAATTTGATATGTGGGTAGATAATGATATCCCGAATTGATTCCCAACATTGAAAAATTTCTACTGGCCGCCATTTTCAAAATGGCCGCCACAATACCACAAAAAATTCAACATTGTCCGATATCATCAAAATTTGATATGTGGGTAGATAATGATGTCCCGAATTGATTGCTGACATTGAAAAATTTCTACCGGTCGCCATTTTCAAAATGGCTGCCACAATACCGCAAGTATTCAATATTGTCCGATATCATCAAAATTTGATATGTGGGTAGATAATGATGTCCCGAATTGATTCCCAACATTGAAAAATTTCTACCGGTCGCCATTTTCAAAATGGCTACCACAATACCGCACAAATTCAACATTGTCCGATTTCAATGACATTTCATATGTGGGTAGATTACGATGTCCCGAAATGATTCTGGACATCGAAAAATTTCTACCAGTCGCCATTTTGAAAATGGCCGCCACAACACCGCACAAATTCAACATTGTTCGATTTCAACGTCCTGAATTGATTTCCGACATTGAAAAATTTCTACCGGTCTCCATTTTCAAAATGGTCGCCACAATACCGCAAAAATTCAATATTGTTCGATTTCAAAGGTAGCTTTTCATTTATTTTTTAAACCGGTTATCTGTGGCCGGTTTGGGAGACTTCATAATCGTTAGATTATAATCATATCTTGTTATTATTATTATTATTATTCTTCTTCTCTTTCTCTTTCTCCTTTCTTTCTGCGGACCATGAACTTGTCCATGGCAAATCTCAGGAACTACTAGACAGAATTTCATGAAACTTTGTGAAGTTATAGATATATGTTTCTAGTTGATCCTAAAGTTTTCAGCTTTGTGGTAAAGGGGGTCAAAGTCATATTTTGAGGGGTTCAAAGGGGATGGGGGTTACAATAGAATCCTATGGGAAAGTTGAAATTTTGTACATTAATGTTGATAACTTCTAAATGAATAATGATAGAGACATAAAATTTGACATAGTGATAGGTCACCATTAGAGGAGCAATTCTGCATTTTCAAAATTTTCGAGATGTCTGCCATTTTCAAAATGGCTGCCAAAACACGGTATAAAAAGTGGGCAGTAAAAATTCAACATTGTCTGATATCATCAAAATTTGATATGTGGGTAGATAATGATGTCCCGAATTGATTCCCGACATTGACAAATTACTACCAGTCGCCATTTTCAAAATGGCCGCCACAATACCGCACAAATTCAACATTGTTCGATTTCAACGCCATTTCATATGTGGGTAGATTATGATGTCCCGAAATGATTCCTGACATTGAAAAATTTCTACCAGTCGCTATTTTCAAAATGGCTGCCACAATACCGCACAAATTCAACATTGTTCGATTTCAACGTCCTGAATTGATTCCCGACATTGAAAAATTTCTACCGGTCTCCATTTTCAAAATGGCCACCACAATACTGCAAAAATTCAACATTGTACGATTTCAAAGGTAGCTTTTAATTTATTTTTTAAACCGGTTGTCTGTGGCCTGTTTGGAGACTTCATAATCGTTAGATTATAATCATAACTTTTTTTTTTGCAATCAACAGTCTTCGTGTCATCTTTTATTTTCCATTTTTTGCCAGGTATGGCATCTTTGTGATATTTCGGAAACATTTTGAATTTTCAAACTCAACTTTACATTTCAGAACGTTTCTATGTAAATCGTTAGCATTTGGGTAAAATCTGGAACACGTGTTTGTACGAAAATATGTGCTTACGTCACTTTATGTGTCAATACATTGTACACAAATATATATGTGACATGTTTTGGAAAATACATTGTCAAAAATGTTCGAAATTGTCATTATAAAATTGAATTCTTTTGAAAAAACATTCTGATGATCATGTAAATACAAATCAATAAGTAGAAAGTTTACTTGCCCGTTCGGGCTTGTGCCTATGAAATTTCTCTTGTCCTATGGACGAATTACTTGTCCTGGGCTTCGGGCAAGTGGGTTACGTCGAAGACTGTACAAGTTTGGGTGCTGAATCAAATACATTCCTCATTGCGTGGGAACGGATCTGAAAGATAAAATTTAATGCAAAGTGATACAAAACAAATACAATTAAGTACGAAACAACATCAACAAATAATAACGAAGATGATAACAATAATAATTTAAAATACTTGATCACTGGTAATTGGTGTATCATGAATATATCAAATAATAATAATAATAATAATAACTAAGAACACAATTGTTCAGAGAACAATCGCAAGGTCTTTCACAACCTTAATAATTATGATGATAACAATAAGGGCAATAACAAAATTACCGAACTCCGAACAATCTTACAAAGGGAAAGTCAAAACTCATAATTATATAAACAGACAAAATCAGTCAACAACCGGAAATCTGTGAGACCTTGACTTAGTACAGGCATTTCTGACCTCCTTTGCTATTTTCACTGATGTCATGATACTGGGTTTGGAGGCATGCAGGTGGGTCTTTTGGGTTGAATAGCTGTCACCACGCTGAACCACCACAACTGGGCATGTCACAGTCTTATTACGGACGCTGCACTGCCATTCTGTTGAGTTGGTGTTCTGTCGTTTGATAGTAAATATGAACCCATGACTGGAAACCATTATTCTTTGAAGTTAAAATGGCGCCGCCCTTTGATCATGGATTTATGACTGAAAAGTTTGTCTAATGCTTTCAATTTTGTAAATAAATAAATTCATGTGCACATATTTCGACTAGGAATGTAATTTTCATGTTGTTTACTTGTAAACTTTGTGACCATAGTATGCACTCGACCTTGAAAGACACAATTTTATTTATTGACACTTGATTTATGTTTTGTTTTTATTATGTACATTTCATTTGTAACCTTGTGGGAAGAATGTTTTGTGAAAGAAGTTGAATGCATACCTATATTTAACCGTTAACAAAACCAAATCTATTGCAAATCCGCTGGTCAGTTCTTGGAAATTGGGTCACAGTAGTTTCCAGGAAATGTACCTATTTTTAACTTTCTTTGACTGCAAATAACCCGATCGTTTTAGAAGATTGACGAATATATTGCAAATTGTATGTTTTATTGATCTACTTTTTATTTGATTTTTGACAGTTAGAATTTTTCGGGCATCGTGTATACAAATGTACCTATTCGTAATCTCAACTTTACAAATATTACCAATACCGGCAAACTAGCAATCCTATTTTTGTTTTTCATTAAAAGAACAGGGTACTCTTAGTTGGTTTTGCTTGTTTATACATGGAAGATGACGTTTTTTTGTTATATATATGCAAATTGTTTATTGCTTTATAAATGACAATTATTTTTATTTGTTCCAATGTTTGACACGATAGTTCATTTTATGCTCATTTTTGGTCACCTAGTCCATGCGTGTGGCGTTTCCTAACTTATTACGATGTATACTTGCAAAAATGACTAAGAAATCGACTCGATAAAAAGTGAAACCATAATTTAGCTTCAATATTGGAGAATTGGCGACAAAAAATTAAGATTGGCGATTTTTTTGGCTCCAATATTTTTGAAGCCAGAGCAACCACTGATTATGGTATATATTTTTTACAGAAACAAGTGCCTGTGGAAAATGGACTAAAGTTCATTCAGAATCGGAATCACTAAGCGATAAAGGTAGGATTCTTTTAGAATTTGCTTTTGCTATTTATAGTCCGGAATCATCACTTTGTCTTTTCTGACTAGACTGAGGATTGTTAAAATTAAAAGTTCCTCCGTAAATGTAAGTGTTCCCATAATAGAGATGACATCTTAGTGTCAGAAGTCATTGAACTAGTGTTAATTTATAGCAGACGATTTTTTGGGGGTGGTTAAAAGTTTTACTGTTGGAAAGATTCTTTCTGCCAAGACCACATGTTTTAGAACATAATTCTGCCATGAAAAGTATTAAAACTGTCAATGTTTGGCAAATTTACCTGCTTTTTATTGTATCACAATGAAATACTAGATTAAGATATCATTTTGTTTATTTTCTAAATCTTTCCTTTATCGTAAATGAAACTAACAATCTGTCAATGAAATGAAGCAAAGGGACATCACTCCATATAATATTCTAAAAAAAATAGTTCCGGCTCGAAAAATGGTGGGAAAAATAGCAAGAGTGAAAATAAAAATGGTATCGTTTTTATTTAACTGAGTGTATAGTGATCAAGTTTGAATTTCGTTCCGATTGAATGATTTTGGGCTAATTTACGCACCTTGGACTTTTAACTTTGGCCAAATATTTAGTTATCACCACTTTATTTCACTATGCTTTGAGATATTGACTTGATTTTTGGTATTTGGAATTACAATGATGAGTTACAGATCTAGTTTTATAGGTATATGACTTCTTATTCATATGGAAGTGTTGTAGATGTCTGATCATATCAAGATTTGTTGAGGCAATATTGTTTCCTTTAATAGATCTTGTGAATTTAAGGAGGCTTGAGGATACAGATCTTAAACAATAGTTTGTTATTCTTAGCCTATTACTGAGGGAAATAAAAAAGGGTGAAACATTTGCGAGCCTCCTTAATATTCACGGCGGGGACATTCGTGTCGTTCCGACACATCTAGTATTTTTTATAATTTAACTAAACATTCTTTAATATTTACTTATTTTCTTTCATTTACAGTATGAAGAATTAATAGGAGAGGACTGACATCAGTGATCAAGATGAAATACTTCATTATCCTTTTGTATTTACTACACTACTTATCTGATCTACTGACAGTAGATAGTGCTTGTTATGGGTGCTGTAAATGTGGAAGTAAGTTATATAATGTTGTACAATTTGTCATACCAGCTCATATGTCTATCATTGTACATTGTATCTTTTCCTCTGAAGTAAGTTATATAAGGTTGTACAATTTGTCATATCAGCTCATATGTCTATCATTGTACATTGTATCTTTTCCTCTGAAGTAAGTTATATAAGGTTGTACAATTTGTCATATCAGCTCATATGTCTATCATTGTACATTGTATCTTTTCCTCTGAAGTAAGTTATATAAGGTTGTACAATTTGTCATATCAGCTCATATGTCTATCATTGTACATTGTATCTTTTCCTCTGAAGTAAGTTATATAAGGTTGTACAATTTGTCATATCAGCTCATATGTCTATCATTGTACATTGTATCTTTTCCTCTGAAGTAAGTTATATAAGGTTGTACAATTTGTCATATCAGCCCATATATGTCTATCATTGTACATTGTATCTTTTCCTCTGAAGTAAGTTATATAAGGTTGTACAATTTGTCATATCAGCTCATATGTCTATCATTGTACATTGTATCTTTTCCTCTGAAGTAAGTTATATAAGGTTGTACAATTTGTCATATCAGCCCATATATCTATCATTGTATATTGTATCTTTTCCTCTGAAGTAAGTTATATAAGGTTGTACAATTTGTCATATCAGCTCATATGTCTATCATTGTACATTGTATCTTTTCCTCTGAAGTAAGTTATATAAGGTTGTACAATTTGTCATATCAGCTCATATGTCTATCATTGTACATTGTATCTTTTCCTCTGAAGTAAGTTATATAAGGTTGTACAATTTGTCATACCAGCTCATATATCTATCATTGTACATTGTATCTTTTCCTCTGAAGTAAGTTATATAAGGTTGTACAATTTGTCATATCAGCTCATATGTCTATCATTGTACATTGTATCTTTTCCTCTGAAGTAAGTTATATAAGGTTAGACAATTTGTCATATCAGCTCATATGTCTATCATTATACATTGTATCTTTTCCTCTGAAGTAAGTTATATAAGGTTGTACAATTTGTCATATCAGCTCATATATCTATCATTGTACATTGTATCTTTTCCTCTGAAGTAAGTTATATAAGGTTGTACAATTTGTCATATCAGCTCATATGTCTATCATTGTACATTGTATCTTTTCCTCTGAAGTAAGTTATATAAGGTTGTACAATTTGTCATATCAGCTCATATATCTATCATTGTACATTGTATCTTTTCCTCTGAAGTAAGTTATATAAGGTTGTACAATTTGTCATATCAGCTCATATGTCTATCATTGTACATTGTATCTTTTCCTCTGAAGTAAGTTATATAAGGTTGTACAATTTGTCATATCAGCTCATATGTCTATCATTGTACATTGTATCTTTTCCTCTGAAGTAAGTTATATAAGGTTAGACAATTTGTCATATCAGCTCATATGTCTATCATTATACATTGTATCTTTTCCTCTGAAGTAAGTTATATAAGGTTGTACAATTTGTCATATCAGCTCATATATCTATCATTGTACATTGTATCTTTTCCTCTGAAGTAAGTTATATAAGGTTGTACAATTTGTCATATCAGCTCATATGTCTATCATTGTACATTGTATCTTTTCCTCTGAAGTAAGTTATATAAGGTTGTACAATTTGTCATATCAGCTCATATATCTATCATTGTACATTGTATCTTTTCCTCTGAAGTAAGTTATATAAGGTTGTACAATTTGTCATATCAGCTCATATGTCTATCATTGTACATTGTATCTTTTCCTCTGAAGTAAGTTATATAAGGTTAGACAATTTGTCATATCAGCTCATATGTCTATCATTGTACATTGTATCTTTTCCTCTGAAGTAAGTTATATAAGGTTGTACAATTTGTCATATCAGCTCATATGTCTATCATTGTACATTGTATCTTTTCCTCTGAAGTAAGTTATATAAGGTTGTACAATTTGTCATATCAGCTCATATGTCTATCATTGTACATTGTATCTTTTCCTCTGAAGTAAGTTATATAAGGTTGTACAATTTGTCATATCAGCCCATATATCTATCATTGTATATTGTATCTTTTCCTCTGAAGTAAGTTATATAAGGTTGTACAATTTGTCATATCAGCTCATATGTCTATCATTGTACATTGTATCTTTTCCTCTGAAGTAAGTTATATAAGGTTGTACAATTTGTCATATCAGCTCATATGTCTATCATTGTACATTGTATCTTTTCCTCTGAAGTAAGTTATATAAGGTTGTACAATTTGTCATATCAGCTCATATGTCTATCATTGTACATTGTATCTTTTCCTCTGAAGTAAGTTATATAAGGTTGTACAATTTGTCATATCAGCTCATATGTCTATCATTGTACATTGTATCTTTTCCTCTGAAGTAAGTTATATAAGGTTGTACAATTTGTCATATCAGCTCATATGTCTATCATTGTACATTGTATCTTTTCCTCTGAAGTAAGTTATATAAGGTTGTACAATTTGTCATATCAGCCCATATATGTCTATCATTGTACATTGTATCTTCTCTGGGGGCCGTTGTGGTCGTGATCGTATGGTAGTTGGAATTTTAACGACCAATGCAATCAGTGCCTTTCACCACTAATGTTGTGAGTTAGAATCTACTCCGACGAGGTGTACTTGATATAACATTAAGTGATTAAGTTTGTCAGTGACTTGTGACAGGTTGGTGGTATTCTCTGGGTACACCGGTATCCTCCGGCAATAAAACTGACTGCCACGATATAACTGAAATACTGTTGAAAGTGGCATTTAGCACCCTAACTCTTTATACCCTGTATATTCTCTTAAATAAGTTAAATAAGGATATACAATTTGTCATACCTTACCGACACGAACATCATCTGAAATGGAAATCGTGTTGGACACCGGTTAATATAAATAACATATATATATAAAACATGAACCCCCAACATAACAAATAGGAGTAAAGGCGATCCAAACATTGTTCTTATGCGGAAATCGTAGCGTACACAGAACTGAAAAGATGAAGACATGAAATTTGACAAACACAAACACCACTAAAACATGTAAAAATTGAGTATGAACACAGCTGATCAGGAAGTGTAAGTATTTTTTTCTTCTCTAGTGGCACCCGTCGTGTTACTCTTGTTACAAACTGGTGATTAGTCATGAATTAGGACTAGATTGTGATTAAGACCAACGGTACATATACCTGGTCATTTGTTACACACATTTTCTGTTACAGTTAACCAAGTCATGGTGGCGATCACAAAACTTATGAAGTGATTATTCAAATTAACCACTTAGAACCCTTGTACATGAATAGTCATTGGATCGTCCCTTACAATTTTTTTTTTTGTATGGGTTGGAAATTCAAGATGAACGCTACAACAGTTTATTGTATGACATAGGACCTTGTGGGAATATGAATAAAAAGCTCTTTTCCAGAAACTACTTGATTGACCTCAAACAATGGATAAATAACCATTTACATTTGATTGTTAAGTACCTGTTTTGATCAGTTAGATAAACATCACTGAAATATTTCCTCACTTAAAGTACATGTAAACATTTACTATTTGAGAAATGCTTAAAACTGGATTTAAATACAGGACACATGTTGTATCACAAAGGTATACTTATATTTCCTTATAAGCATCATAGTATACTAGTATTTGATAAGATTACATAGAACCCTCTTAATAAACAATCATATTATACACATCAGTTAATTAACATTTTATAATGTAAACATCAATTTGCTTTCAGGCTTGGACAAAAAAAACACACCTTATTTATTTGTTGGAGAGTACCTCAGTCTTACTTGTACTCTGAATCAGACAACTGTAGAAAATGGAGATAACTCTTCTAAATTGTTCTTCTCAATTGGTCGGAATATGGAGATATCAGAGAATGAAATAGTAATTGTTGATGAATATTCTTTAAGATTGAATAAATTGATGAGTTCATTAGAATATGATTCAGCTTATTATTGTAAGCTAAGAGGACAGTTACCTGCGTTACTACCTATTGTTTCCTATATAAAAGTGGAAGTAGAAGGTAAGAACATTTAGTAATAACATTTCTTATTATTAACATCCCATTACACTTTGATGAAAATATATCTTTATCTGTGTCAGGAGTCTCAGGACATAATACAATTGTTCTCTATACAACTGTGGAAGTAGAAGGTAAGACATGTAAACGATATGACACCATAGCTGTTTGTAGTCACATGTAAGTGGTATGGTATCATAGCTGTGTGTAGTTACAGGTCAGTGGTATGACACCATAGCTGTAGGTTGTCACATGTAAGTTTTATCACACCATAGCTGTAGGTTGTCACATGTAAGTGATATGACACCATAGCTGTAGGTAGTCACATGTAAGTGGTATCACACCATAGTTGTTTGTAGTCACATGTAAGTGATATGACACCATAGCTGTTTGTAGTCACATGTAAGTGGTATGGTATCATAGCTGTGTGTAGTCACATGTAAGTGGTATGACACCATAGCTGTACGTTGTCACAGGTAGGTGGTATGACACCATAGCTGTAGGTTGTCACATGTAAGTTTTATCACACCATAGCTGTTTGTAGTCACATATAAGTGATATGACACTATAGTTGTTTGTAGTCACATGTAAGTGATATGACACCATAGCTGTATGTTGTTACATGTAAGTGGTATGACACCACAGCTGTAGGTAGTCATATGTAAGTGATATGACACCATAGTTGTTTGTAGTGAGATGTAAGTGATATGACACCATAGCTGTAGGTAGTCACATGTAAGTGATATGACACCATAGCTGTAGATTGTCACATGTAAGTGATATGACACCATAGCTGTAGGTAGTCACATGTAAGTGGTATCACAAGCTAGTTGTTTGTAGTCACATGTAAATGGTATGACACCATAGTTGTTTGTAGTCACATGTAAGTGATATGACATATAGCTGTTTGTAGTCACATGTAAGTGGTATGACATCATAGCTGTAGGTAGTCACATGTAAGTGGTATCACAAGCTAGTTGTTTGTAGTCACATGTAAATGGTATGACACCATAGTTGTTTGTAGTCACATGTAAGTGATATGACATATAGCTGTTTGTTGTTACATGTAAGTGATATGACACCATAGCAGTAGGTAGTCACATGTAAGTGGTATGACAACATAGTTGTTTGTAGTCACAAGTAAATGGTATGACACCATAGGTGTTTGTAGTCACATGTAAATGGTATGACACCATAGGTGTTTGTAGTCACATGTAAGTGATATGACACCATAGGTGTTTGTAGTGACATGTAAGTGGTATGACACCATAGCTGTAGGTAGTCACATGTAAGTGATATCACACCATAGTTGTTTGTAGTCACATGTAAGTGATATCACACCATAGTTGTTTGTAGTGACATGTAAGTGATATGACATCATAGCTGTAGCTAGTCACATGTAAGTGATATCAAAAGCTAGTTGTTTGAAGTCACATGTAAGTGATGTGACACCATAGCTGTTTGTAGTGACATGTAAGTGATATGACACCATAGCTGTTTGTAGTGACATGTAAGTGATATGACACCATAGCTGTTTGTAGTCACATGTAAGTGGTATGACATCATAGCTGTAGGTAGTCGCATGTAAGTGGTATGACACCATAGTTGTTTGTAGTCACATGTAAATGGTATGACATCATAGGTGTTTGTAGTCACATGTAAGTGATATGACACCATAGGTGTTTGTAGTGACATGTAAGTGGTATGACACCATAGCTGTAGGTAGTCACATGTAAGGGGTATGACAACATAGTTGTTTGTAGTCACATGTAAATGGTATGACACCATAGGTGTTTGTAGTCACATGTAAATGGTATGACACCATAGGTGTTTGTAGTCACATGTAAATGGTATGACACCATAGTTGTTTGTAGTCACATGTAAGGGGTATGACAACATAGCTGTAGGTAGTCACATGTAAGTGGTATCACAAGCTAGTTGTTTGTAGTCACATGTAAATGGTATGACACCATAGGTGTTTGTAGTCACATGTAAATGGTATGACACCATAGTTGTTTGTAGTCACATGTAAATGGTATGACACCATAGCTGTTTGTAGTCACATGTAAGTGATATGACACCATAGCTGTAGGTAGTCACATGTAAGTGGTATCACAAGCTAGTTGTTTGTAGTCACATGTAAATGGTATGACACCATAGTTGTTTGTAGTCACATGTAAGTGATATGACATATAGCTGTTTGTTGTTACATGTAAGTGATATGACACCATAGCAGTAGGTAGTCACATGTAAGTGGTATGACAACATAGTTGTTTGTAGTCACAAGTAAATGGTATGACACCATAGGTGTTTGTAGTCACATGTAAATGGTATGACACCATAGGTGTTTGTAGTCACATGTAAGTGATATGACACCATAGGTGTTTGTAGTGACATGTAAGTGGTATGACACCATAGCTGTAGGTAGTCACATGTAAGTGATATCACACCATAGTTGTTTGTAGTCACATGTAAGTGATATCACACCATAGTTGTTTGTAGTGACATGTAAGTGATATGACATCATAGCTGTAGCTAGTCACATGTAAGTGATATCAAAAGCTAGTTGTTTGAAGTCACATGTAAGTGATGTGACACCATAGCTGTTTGTAGTGACATGTAAGTGATATGACACCATAGCTGTTTGTAGTGACATGTAAGTGATATGACACCATAGCTGTTTGTAGTCACATGTAAGTGGTATGACATCATAGCTGTAGGTAGTCGCATGTAAGTGGTATGACACCATAGTTGTTTGTAGTCACATGTAAATGGTATGACATCATAGGTGTTTGTAGTCACATGTAAGTGATATGACACCATAGGTGTTTGTAGTGACATGTAAGTGGTATGACACCATAGCTGTAGGTAGTCACATGTAAGGGGTATGACAACATAGTTGTTTGTAGTCACATGTAAATGGTATGACACCATAGGTGTTTGTAGTCACATGTAAATGGTATGACACCATAGGTGTTTGTAGTCACATGTAAATGGTATGACACCATAGTTGTTTGTAGTCACATGTAAGGGGTATGACAACATAGCTGTAGGTAGTCACATGTAAGTGGTATCACAAGCTAGTTGTTTGTAGTCACATGTAAATGGTATGACACCATAGGTGTTTGTAGTCACATGTAAATGGTATGACACCATAGTTGTTTGTAGTCACATGTAAATGGTATGACACCATAGCTGTTTGTAGTCACATGTAAGTGATATGACACCATAGCTGTAGGTAGTCACATGTAAGTGGTATCACAAGCTAGTTGTTTGTAGTCACATGTAAATGGTATGACACCATAGTTGTTTGTAGTCACATGTAAGTGATATGACATATAGCTGTTTGTTGTTACATGTAAGTGATATGACACCATAGCAGTAGGTAGTCACATGTAAGTGGTATGACAACATAGTTGTTTGTAGTCACAAGTAAATGGTATGACACCATAGGTGTTTGTAGTCACATGTAAATGGTATGACACCATAGGTGTTTGTAGTCACATGTAAGTGATATGACACCATAGGTGTTTGTAGTGACATGTAAGTGGTATGACACCATAGCTGTAGGTAGTCACATGTAAGTGATATCACACCATAGTTGTTTGTAGTCACATGTAAGTGATATCACACCATAGTTGTTTGTAGTGACATGTAAGTGATATGACATCATAGCTGTAGCTAGTCACATGTAAGTGATATCAAAAGCTAGTTGTTTGAAGTCACATGTAAGTGATGTGACACCATAGCTGTTTGTAGTGACATGTAAGTGATATGACACCATAGCTGTTTGTAGTGACATGTAAGTGATATGACACCATAGCTGTTTGTAGTCACATGTAAGTGGTATGACATCATAGCTGTAGGTAGTCACATGTAAGTGGTATCACAAGCTAGTTGTTTGTAGTCACATGTAAATGGTATGACACCATAGTTGTTTGTAGTCACATGTAAGTGATATGACATATAGCTGTTTGTTGTTACATGTAAGTGATATGACACCATAGCTGTAGGTAGTCACATGTAAGGGGTATGACAACATAGTTGTTTGTAGTCACATGTAAATGGTATGACACCATAGGTGTTTGTAGTCACATGTAAATGGTATGACACCATAGGTGTTTGTAGTCACATGTAAGTGATATGACACCATAGGTGTTTGTAGTGACATGTAAGTGGTATGACACCATAGCTGTAGGTAGTCACATGTAAGTGATATCACACCATAGTTGTTTGTAGTCACATGTAAGTGATATCACACCATAGTTGTTTGTAGTGACATGTAAGTGATATGACATCATAGCTGTTTGTAGTGACATGTAAGTGATATGACACCATAGCTGTTTGTAGTCACATGTAAGTGGTATGACATCATAGCTGTAGGTAGTGACATGTAAGTGGTATCACACCACAGTTGTTTGTAGTCGCATGTAAGTGGTATGACACCATAACTGTAGGTAGTCACATATAAGTGGTATGACACCACAGTTGTTTGTAGTCACATGTAAGTGGTATGACATCATAGCTGTAGGTTGTCACATGTAAGTGATGTTACACCATAGCTGTAGGTTGTCACATGTAAGTGATATGACATCATATCTGTTTGTACTTACATGTAATTGGTATGACAACATAGCTGTTTGTAGTCACATGTAAGTGGTATCACAACATAGTTGTTTGTAATCACATGTAAGTGATATGACACCATAGCTGTTTGAAGTCACATGTAAGTGGTAATGTAACATATGATTCAGTTTAGTGTAACACATTATTCAGTTTATTGTAACACATGATTCAGTTTAATGTAACATGATTCAGCTTAATGTAACATATGATTCAGTTTAATGTAACATGATTCAGTTTAATGTAACACATGATTCAGTTTAATGTAACATATGATTCAGTTTAATGTAACACATGGTTCAGTTTAATGTAACACATGATTCAGTTTAATGTAACACATGATTCAGTTTAATATAACACATGATTCAGTTTAATATAACACATGATTCAGTTTAATGTAACACATGATTCAGTTTATTGTAACACATGATTCAGTTTAATGTAACACACGATTCAGTTTAATGTAGCACATGATTCAGTTTAATGTAACATATGAATCAGTTTAATATAACACATGATTCAGTTTAATGTAACACATGATTCAGTTTAATGTAACACATGATTCAGTTTATTGTAACACATGATTCAGTTTAATATAACACACGATTCAGTTTAATGTAACACACAATTCAGTTTAATGTAACACATGATTCAGTTTAATGTAACACATGATTCAGTTTAATGTAACACATGATTCAGTTTATTGTAACACATGATTCAGTTTAATGTAGCACATGATTCAGTTTAATGTAACACATGATTCAGTTTAATGTAACACATGATTCAGTTTAATGTAACACATGATTCAGTTTAATGTAACACATGATTCAGTTTAATGTAACATATGATTCAGTTTAATGTAACACACGATTCAGTTTAATGTAACACACGATTCAGTTTAATGTAACACATGATTCAGTTTATTGTAACACATGATTCAGTTTAATGTAACACACGATTCAGTTTAATGTAGCACATGATTCAGTTTAATGTAGCAATGCAAAATATTATTCAATTAACTATGCCTAAGAAAATGATAATCTGGCTTCCTCTTGCAATATGCCAATTTTTATTCATTTAATTATGAATAGGAAAAGAGTAGGGTCTGTCAATGGATTTATTTACATTTCAGAGCCTCCACACACTATAACAAAGTTTGGATGTATTATACATGATTGGGATGAAAGTATGGTATGTACGTGGGACTTGGGCGTGAAATACCAACACATGAAGGTCATCAATACATCACTCTTTATGTATGTATATATAAACTCTAATTTAAGATTGAATTATTTATGTAAAAAACAACAAGCATGTTAAATTATTTCATACAAATGAAGATTTTGTATTGATGTGTACAATAATGAATTCCTTTATTATTAGATCAAAAGACACAAAATGAAAGACAGTGTGAGTTATTAGGCATTTTAGTCTTGATGTTATAGAGTCACATAATGACTATACTTGTTTGCTTGACAAAAGAACCAATTTTCCATTATGGAGAGTCAAGTTTAACTAGTTTTAATTTCTATATCTCACAGAATAATAATAATTCTTTCTGAATTGAAACCATATTAAATTAGCTCTTCATCACAGTATATGTAACTTTTATGAATATTTTCCTCAAATTTGTGAAATGGTGTTTTATTTATTAAAGCAGTCTTATTATGTGCATAAATGCAGAATCTTTCTATAGAATTTATATGTAATAATTTTTAGAATATAAATCGACATAAAAATATTGAATCCTTTAAATTGTATGGTGCACTTTACAGGCCGAAAATTCATTGAACAATCTTATAGTCTATAATTGTTTTATTGCCCCTCAAATAAATCATCATCACTTTTTTTTAATTTCGAGTTCAATTTGTATGCTGTTTTTTAAGATTGAATTACTTTGAATAATTCATGTGTGGAGTATGCCATCAGGTTTTGTATGCTCTTCCCAGATATAAGGGTGTTAAAATGGGGCCAACACTCAAAATTTATGATTTTTATTCAAAGTCCAACTTGTTGTTTTTTTGACATTTGTCTACTAAATCATCAAATTTCTTAGTGTAGGCTTCTGTAATATAAAGATGTCTTGCTAAAGTGATGTAAATAATTAAAATTGTTGCATAAAGTTTTTTGTAGAATATTCTAGTAACAGAAAAAAAACAATCAATTTCTCTACTTTAATAAAATAACAAAAATTACTATTGGTAATGTACAATTACAAAATCAAATTTATTAAATATACAACTGGCCCGAATGTTCACATTTCTTTGCTTTCAAAGAACAAAATTTCCAAAATGTCCATTTAAATAGTTTATACCGTAGTTCAAGTCATGTAACTTCACTGAAGTAAATATATCCAAATACAATGCTATAAATTCCAGCTGATTTATAAATCCTAAATTTCTGACTGACTGCTCTCTAATTCCTTATTAAGGATGTCCTCTTAAATGTGGCCTGGTAAATGTTTTGTAAACACATTGAAATATATCAGATAAACTTGATATAAGCAACCTGATATGATATGAAATATTTAATTGCCGGTTTCATATTGTATTTTGACCCCCTGAAAAATCGACCCCAGGGTCAATATACCATATGGTATTTTGACCCCGGAGTTGATTTTTCGTCTTTGTATTTTGAACCACATCATGGTAAATTTACCTCCGTCATTTCTACCAAAAGAGGGGAGTTCGATATACCATGGGTAGGGGGGTCAAAATACCATGGATAGGGGGTTCAATATACCATGGATAAGGGGGTCAAAATACCATGGATAGGGGTTGCAATATACCATGGTATTTTGACCCCCTACCCATGGTATTTTGACCCCCCTACCCATGGTATATTGAACCCCCTACCCATAGTATATCAAACCACCTATCCATGGTATATCGAACCCTCTACCCATGGTATTTTGATCCCCCATCCATGGTATATCAAACCTCCTGCCTATCTCTTAATTAGAAATGAGGGGGTTCAAAATACCATAGGGGTTCAATTTACTCTACAAGGAGGGGTTCAGTTTTCAATAAGGGGGGTCAAAATACCATATGACACCGGTATTTATGGTTGAACAAAGTTTATTAAAATATAGAACTACGGAATATATCATTTTAAGCTTAACGTTAAAGAATTCAGAGTTTTACCACAGAATACAATTTGCCTGTGAATCTCCTCGCCTGTGTATTTAAGACAAATTTACATGTAATAAAAGATTCATTGAATTTTCATACTTTGTTGCATAATATATCAGAGTATTGTTTTATCAACTAATTTGGAGGTAAGATGTTGACTTTGTTAGCTATATTAATACACAAGGTCACTATATACAAATGTATATACATGTTTGTGTATATATATATATATTCTTTACTGCTTAAAGTTATGGAAAAAGAGATAACTCCCATATTACAACTTCCAAAATTAAACTGAAAGAATAGATTGAAGACCCAAAGAGCTAATCAAAAAGCCGTAAGTTGAAGGACAGACAACACAATTATAAAAAGAAAAATGACAAAATGACAAACAATGATCTACAAAATACTACAAAGAAAACTAAACAGTAAAAATGACAAAACTAAACCATGCAAAGCCATGCGTCATGAATGAGAAAAGGAACAAAGAGTAAATATGACAAAACTAAGCCATGGAAACCCATAAGTCATGAATGAGAAAAGGAACAAAGAGTAAATATGTCAAAACTAAGCCATGCAAAGCCATACGTCATGAATGAGAAAAGGAACAAAGAGTAAATATGACAAAACTAAACCATGCAAAGCCATAAGTCATGAATGAGAAAAGGAACAAAGAGTAAATATGACAAAACTAACCCATGCAAACCCATAAGTCATGAATGAGAAAAGGAACAAAGAGTAAATATGACAAAACTAAACCATGCAAACCCATAAGTCATGAATGAAAAAAGGAACAAAGAGTAAATATGACAAAACTAAGCCAAGGAAACCCATAAGTCATGAATGAGAAAAGGAACAAAGAGTAAATATGACAAAACTAAACCATGCAAAGCCATAAGTCATGAATGAAAAAAGGAACAAAGAGTAAATATGACAAAACTAACCCATGCAAAGCCATAAGTCATGAATGAGAAAAGGAACGAAGAGTAAATATGACAAAACTAAACCATGCAAAGCCATAAGTCATGAATGAAAAAAGGAACAAAGAGTAAATATGACAAAACTAACCCATGCAAACCCATAAGTCATGAATGAGAAAAGGAACAAAGAGTGAATATGACAAAACTAACCCATGCAAACCTATAAGTCATGAATGAAAAAAGGAACAAAGAGTAAATATGACGAAACTAAACCATGCAAAGCCATAAGTCATGAATGAGAAAAAGAACGAAGAGTAAATATGACAAAACTAAACCATGCAAACCTATAAGTCATGAATGAGAAAAGGAACAAAGAGTAAATATGACAAAACTAAACCATGCAAAGCCATAAGTCATGAATGAAAAAAGGAACAAAGAGTAAATATGACAAAACTAACCCATGCAAACCCATAAGTCATGAATGAGAAAAGGAACAAAGAGTAAATATGACAAAACTAAACCATGCAAACCTATAAGTCATGAATGAGAAAAGGAACAAAGAGTAAATATGACAAAACTAAACCATGCAAACCTATAAGTCATGAATGAGAAAAGGAACGAAGAGTAAATATGACAAAACTAAACCATGCAAACCTATAAGTCATGAATGAAAAAAGGAACAAAGAGTAAATATGACAAAACTAACCCATGCAAAGCCATAAGTCATGAATGAAAAAAGGAACAAAGAGTAAATATGACAAAACTAACCCATGCAAACCCATAAGTCATGAATGAAAAAAGGAACAAAGAGTAAATATGACAAAACTAACCCATGCAAACCCATAAGTCATGAATGAGAAAAGGAACAAAGAGTAAATATGACAAAACTAACCCATGCAAACCCATAAGTCATGAATGAAAAAAGGAACAAAGAGTAAATATGACAAAACTAACCCATGCAAACCCATAAGTCATGAATGAAAAAAGGAACAAAGAGTAAATATGACAAAACTAACCCATGCAAACCCATAAGTCATGAATGAGAAAAGGAACGAAGAGTAAATATGACAAAACTAAACCATGCAAACCCATAAGTCATGAATGAAAAAAGGAACAAAGAGTAAATATGACAAAACTAAGCCATGCAAACCTATAAGTCATGAATGAGAAAAGGAACGAAGAGTAAATATGACAAAACTAAACCATGCAAACCCATAAGTCATGAATGAGAAAAGGAACAAAGAGTAAATATGACAAAACTAAACCATGCAAACCCATAAGTCATGAATGAGAAAAGGAACAAAGAGTAAATATGACAAAACTAAACCATGCAAAGCCATAAGTCATGAATGAAAAAAGGAACAAAGAGTAAATATGACAAAACTAACCCATGCAAACCCATAAGTCATGAATGAGAAAAGGAACAAAGAGTGAATATGACAAAACTAAACCATGCAAACCTATAAGTCATGAATGAAAAAAGGAACAAAGAGTAAATATGACGAAACTAAACCATGCAAACCCATAAGTCATGAATGAGAAAAAGAACGAAGAGTAAATATGACAAAACTAAACCATGCAAACCTATAAGTCATGAATGAAAAAAGGAACAAAGAGTAAATATGACAAAACTAAACCATGCAAAGCCATAAGTCATGAATGAGAAAAGGAACAAAGAGTAAATATGACAAAACTAAACCATGCAAACCTATAAGTCATGAATGAAAAAAGGAACAAAGAGTAAATATGACGAAACTAAACCATGCAAACCCATAAGTCATGAATGAGAAAAGGAACGAAGAGTAAATATGACAAAACTAAACCATGCAAACCTATAAGTCATGAATGAAAAAAGGAACAAAGAGTAAATATGACAAAACTAAACCATGCAAAGCCATAAGTCATGAATGAGAAAAGGAACAAAGAGTAAATATGACAAAACTAAACCATGCAAACCTATAAGTCATGAATGAAAAAAGGAACAAAGAGTAAATATGACGAAACTAACCCATGCAAACCCATAAGTCATGAATGAGAAAAGGAACGAAGAGTAAATATGACAAAACTAAACCATGCAAACCTATAAGTCATGAATGAAAAAAGGAACAAAGAGTAAATATGACAAAACTAAACCATGCAAAGCCATAAGTCATGAATGAGAAAAGGAACAAAGAGTAAATATGACAAAACTAAACCATGCAAACCTATAAGTCATGAATGAAAAAAGAAACGAAGAGTAAATATGACAAAACTAAACCATGCAAACCCATAAGTCATGAATGAGAAAAAGAACGAAGAGTAAATATGACAAAACTAAACCATGCAAACCTATAAGTCATGAATGAAAAAAGGAACAAAGAGTAAATATGACAAAACTAAACCATGCAAAGCCATAAGTCATGAATGAGAAAAGGAACAAAGAGTAAATATGACAAAACTAAACCATGCAAACCTATAAGTCATGAATGAAAAAAGAAACGAAGAGTAAATATGACAAAACTAAACCATGCAAACCTATAAGTCATGAATGAAAAAAGAAACGAAGAGTGAATATGACAAAACTAAACCATGCAAACCTATAAGTCATGAATGAAAAAAGGAACGAAGAGTAAATATGACAAAACTAAACCATGGAAACCCATAAGTCATGAATGAGAAAAGGAACAAAGAGTAAATATGACAAAACTAAACCATGGAAACCCATAAGTCATGAATGAGAAAAGGAACAAAGAGTGAATATGACAAAACTAAGCCATGCAAACCCATAAGTCATGAATGAGAAAAGGAACGAAGAGTAAATATGACAAAACTAAACCATGCAAAGTCATAACTCATGAATGAAAAAAGGAACAAAGAGTAAATATGACAAAACTAAACCATGGAAACCCATAAGTCATGAATGACAAAAGGAACGAAGAGTAAATATGACAAAACTAAACCATGCAAAACCCATAAGTCATGAATGACAAAAGGAACGAAGAGTAAATATGACAAAACTAAACCATGCAAACCCATAAGTCATGAATGAGAAAAAGAACAAAGAGTAAATATGACAAAACTAAGCCAAGGAAACCCATAAGTCATGAATGAAAAAAGGAACAAAGAGTAAATATGACAAAACTAAACCATGCAAACCCATAAGTCATGAATGAAAAAAGGAACAAAGAGTAAATATGACAAAACTAAGCCATGCAAACCTATAAGTCATGAATGAGAAAAGGAACAAAGAGTAAATATGACAAAACTAAACCATGCAAACCCATAAGTCATGAATGAGAAAAAGAACAAAGAGTAAATATGACAAAACTAAGCCAAGGAAACCCATAAGTCATGAATGAAAAAAGGAACAAAGAGTAAATATGACAAAACTAAACCATGCAAACCCATAAGTCATGAATGAAAAAAGGAACAAAGAGTAAATATGACAAAACTAAACCATGCAAACCTATAAGTCATGAATGAAAAAAGGAACAAAGAGTAAATATGACAAAACTAACCCATGCAAACCCATAAGTAATGAATGAAAAAAGGAACAAAGAGTAAATATGACAAAACTAACCCATGCAAACCCATAAGTCATGAATGAGAAAAGGAACAAAGAGTGAATATGACAAAACTAAACCATGCAAACCTATAAGTCATGAATGAGAAAAGAAACGAAGAGTAAATATGACAAAACTAAACCATGCAAACCCATAAGTCATGAATGAGAAAAGGAACAAAGAGTAAATATGACAAAACTAAACCATGGAAACCCATAAGTCATGAATGAGAAAAGGAACAAAGAGTAAATATGACAAAACTAAACCATGCAAACCCATAAGTCATGAATGAAAAAAGGAACAAAGAGTAAATATGACAAAACTAAACCATGCAAACCTATAAGTCATGAATGAAAAAAGGAACAAAGAGTAAATATGACAAAACTAACCCATGCAAACCCATAAGTAATGAATGAAAAAAGGAACAAAGAGTAAATATGACAAAACTAACCCATGCAAACCCATAAGTCATGAATGAGAAAAGGAACAAAGAGTGAATATGACAAAACTAAACCATGCAAACCTATAAGTCATGAATGAGAAAAGAAACGAAGAGTAAATATGACAAAACTAAACCATGCAAACCCATAAGTCATGAATGAGAAAAGGAACAAAGAGTAAATATGACAAAACTAAACCATGGAAACCCATAAGTCATGAATGAGAAAAGGAACAAAGAGTAAATATGACAAAACTAAACCATGCAAACCTATAAGTCATGAATGAAAAAAGGAACAAAGAGTAAATATGACAAAACTAACCCATGCAAAGCCATAAGTCATGAATGACAAAAGGAACGAAGAGTAAATATGACAAAATTAAACCATGCAAACCCATAAGTCATGAATGAAAAAAGGAACAAAGAGTAAATATGACAAAACTAACCCATGCAAACCCATAAGTCATGAATGACAAAAGGAACGAAGAGTAAATATGACAAAATTAAACCATGCAAACCCATAAGTCATGAATGAAAAAAGGAACAAAGAGTAAATATGACAAAACTAAACCATGTAAACCCATAAGTCATGAATGAGAAAAGGAACGAAGAGTAAATATGACAAAACTAAGCCATGCAAACCTATAAGTCATGAATGAGAAAAGGAACAAAGAGTAAATATGACAAAACTAAACCATGCAAACCTATAAGTCATGAATGAGAAAAGGAACAAAGAGTAAATATGACAAAACTAACCCATGCAAACCCATAAGTCATGAATGAAAAAAGGAACAAAGAGTAAATATGACAAAACTAAACCATGCAAACCTATAAGTCATGAATGACAAAAGGAACGAAGAGTAAATATGACAAAACTAAACCATGCAAACCCATAAGTCATGAATGAAAAAAGGAACAAAGAGTAAATATGACAAAACTAAACCATGTAAACCCATAAGTCATGAATGAGAAAAGGAACGAAGAGTAAATATGACAAAACTAAGCCATGCAAACCTATAAGTCATGAATGAGAAAAGGAACAAAGAGTAAATATGACAAAACTAAACCATGCAAACCTATAAGTCATGAATGAGAAAAGGAACAAAGAGTAAATATGACAAAACTAACCCATGCAAACCCATAAGTCATGAATGAAAAAAGGAACAAAGAGTAAATATGACAAAACTAAACCATGCAAACCTATAAGTCATGAATGACAAAAGGAACGAAGAGTAAATATGACAAAACTAAACCATGCAAACCCATAAGTCATGAATGAAAAAAGGAACAAAGAGTAAATATGACAAAACTAAGCCATGCAAACCCATAAGCCATGAATGAAAAAAGGAACAAAGAGTAAATATGACAAAACTAAATCATGCAAACCTATAAGTCATGAATGAGAAAAGGAACGAAGAGTAAATATGACAAAACTAAACCATGCAAACCTATAAGTCATGAATGAGAAAAGGAACGAAGAGTAAATATGACAAAACTAAACCATGCAAAGCCATAAGTCATGAATGAGAAAAGGAACGAAGAGTAAATATGACAAAACTAAACCATGCAAAGCCATAAGTCATGAATGAAAAAAGGAACAAAGAGTAAATATGACAAAACTAAACCATGGAAACCCATAAGTCATGAATGAGAAAAGGAACGAAGAGTAAATATGACAAAACTAAACCATGCAAACCCATAAGTCATGAATGAAAAAAGGAACAAAGAGTAAATATGACAAAACTAAACCATGGAAACCCATAAGTCATGAATGAGAAAAAGAACGAAGAGTAAATATGACAAAACTAAACCATGCAAACCCATAAGTCATGAATGAGAAAAGGAACAAAGAGTAAATATGACAAAACTAAACCATGCAAAGCCATAAGTCATGAATGAGAAAAGGAACAAAGAGTGAATATGACAAAACTAACCCATGCAAACCCATAAGTCATGAATGAGAAAAGGAACGAAGAGTAAATATGACAAAACTAAACCATGCAAACCCATAAGTCATGAATGAGAAAAGGAACAAAGAGTGAATATGACAAAACTAAGCCATGCAAACCTATAAGTCATGAATGAGAAAAGGAACGAAGAGTGAATATGGCAAATGGAACATATCTGTGGTCATTTGAAAACGATACAGCTTGAGCCATGCATTATTTATTAATAGATATGTTATTATATACACTTGGCCATAAATTAGGGACCACCAAATTGGAAATGGAAAATATTTTTTACATCACGCTTTTTTCCTGTTAGAATATATATGTCTTATACATAAACATATATTCTTTCTTGGTACCTGTAATTTTTTATTGATCGATCAGTTAAAGAACGACGAAACAGGTTTTTATAAGTTCACCTGTACCTTTGCAAAACTCAAGTTTGGCGGGGGTTTCTAACCAGTATCTACACGTGCAGTGCAGGTGAAACTTTACACTTTCTAAACTTTCTAAACTTTATTTCAACATGGCACGTCGAAAACTGTCAGATGCAGAGAGATGGCAAGCGATTGGAATGGTAAGGGGTGATATGTCCTACAAGACAGACTGCTGAACGATTCAATGTAAGCCACTCGGTCATTGTTCGATTGAAGCAGCGTGTGAACCAAACGGGAGTGTAAAAGAATGCCAAAGGACAGAAAGGTCTCTGAAAATGACTCCAAGAGAAGATAGACTCCTTAAAAGGCTCACCAGACAGCAACCATTCAGCACTACAAACACGCTGCGAAGCCAATGGATTGTCAATGGGCGCATTAGCAGACGGACCGTCAATAGACGTCTTAACAGCGCAAGGTTTCGTGCTAGGAGACCGATAAAATGTCCGCTACTGACAATACGCCACAAAGCTGCCAGGCTACAATGGGCACGTGACCATATGGGATGGAATATCAGGTCGTGGAAGAGAGTGCACTGGTCGGATGAAAGTTGTTTCTGTCAAATCCAGTTGATGGCCACTTCCGCGTATGGAGACCGAGAAATACAACATTTCAACAGGAACATATTGTGGGCACAACTGCGTTTGGTGGAGGAGGTTTTACTGTTTGGGGATGCTTTTCTTTAAACTGTAAAATTGACTTGTATGTCTTTGATGGGACTTTAACAGGACAAAAGTACCGTGATCAGATCCTACTCTCATTAGTTGTGCCTCATTTTGATGGTCATCCATTAGCAAGTCGACCAATTCTGATGAATGGCAATGCTAGACCACATAACCCGTATAGTGCAAGACTATCTGCAACAGGAGGCAATAGAGCTACTACCTTGGTCAGCCATGTCACCGGATATGAATCCGATAAAGCATTTATGGGACTATCTAGGACGAAAAGTGAACGCACGTACCCCGAAGTGTCAAAACATTCAGGAATTAGGGACTGCTTTGGTTCAGGGATGGCAACAGTACCCTCAACACAGATTGAGACGCTTGATTCATGGAATTAGCAGACGTTTTCAGGAGCTGTACAGGATGCGAGGCGGCTATACTCGTTATTGACTTTATCATGAGTAATACTGTTGAAAATTGATTGGTTTCCATTTTCCAACCAGATTACACATGTTTTGGTTGTGCAAGTTTATTTAACAGAAGTCCAAACTGAAACTTTTTTCATTTAATTTTTTGTTCAATTTTGCATACTCACTTCTGCGAGCTATAGTACTTCCGGTTACTTATTTTTGAATAAATACCTGATCGTTTTTGGTGGTCTGGGTTATATTGTGTTCATCCATAAAAAGTTTTGTTGTGCGCAACTACAGATTTTTTCACAAATTTGAGAAAAATATTTTGGTTACAGTGAAAAACTGGTGGTCCCTAACTTATGGCCAAGTGTATATATATATCTAACCTTTTGTCAATATTTTGTTATTCTTTAGATACTTTGTCATTTGATAATGGATTGCCATTTTAATAATGTCCTTTGTGACCAAGACTTTTACCGGAGTTGACTATATATGAGTAACACAGTGGGTGTCTTATAAGAAGCAGGAACTGCTTACCCTTCGTGAGCACCTGAGTTCACCCCCGGTTTTTAGGTGAGGTCCACTTTGCTCATCTTTTTAGTTTTTTGTGTTGTCATAGTATGTATTTTTATGTTTTGAGTTCCGTGATGTGATGTCAGTTATGATTTCCGCATGAAAATGATGTTTGATTCTTCTTTACCTCCAGTTGTTTGTAGGAGGGCTCATGTCTTATTTATGTTATTTATGTTTGCATATAGTGGTGTCCAACACATATTGTGTTGTGTCTTTTATACCATATGTTACCAGTTTCTCTGGATAGTTCATTTTTGAATGCCCCTTCAGTATTCTCTAACATTTATTATGCCCCCGTGATGAAGAGTCAGGGGGGCATATTAATTTACCCCTGTCCGTCCGTTTGTCCGTCCGGATATAGATCCATGGTTTGTCCAGCTATCTCCTCCTACAGTTTTGGAGCTACAGCTTTAATATTTTATAGGATGTTTATACACATAATTGAGGTGTGCATGTCCACAGGATTTTGGTTTTCTTCAAATATTCTCAAAATGACAGGTAGTTGGACTTAGTCATTTTTTTCGTACTAGCTGCATAAAAGGAACATGGTTTGTCCGGCTAACTTCTCCTACAGTTTAAGAACTACAGCTTTACAATTTTGCAGGATGTTTATACACATAATGGAGGTGTGCATGTTCACAGGATTTTTATTTTCATCAAATATTCTCAAAATGACAGGTAGTTGGACTTAGTCATTTTGTTAGTCCGTCCAGATATAGATACATGGTTTGTCCAGCTATCTCCTCCTACAGTTTTAGAGCTACAACTAAAATATTTTGTAGGATGTTTATACACATAATGGAGGTGTGCATGTTCACAGGAGTTTGATTTTCTTCAAATATTCTCAAAATTACAGGTAGTTGGACTTAGTCATTTTGTTTGTCTGTCCGGATATAGATACATGGTTTGTCCGGCTATTTCCTCCTACAGTTTTGGAGCTACAGCTTTAATATTTTGTAGGATGTTTATACACATAATGGATGTGTGCATGTCCACAGGATTTTGATTTTCTTCAAATATTCTCAAAATAACAGGTAGTTGGACTTAGTCATTTTGTTAGTCCGTCCAGATATAGATACATGGTTTGTCCGGCTATTTCCTCCTACAGTTTTGGAGCTACAGCTTTAATATTTTGTAGGATGTTTATACACATAATGGATGTGTGCATGTGCACAGGATTTTGATTTTCTTCAAATATTCTCAAAATAATAGGTAGTTGGACTTAGTCATTTTGTTAGTCCGTCCGGATATAGATACATGGTTTGTCCGGCTATTTCCTCCTACAGTTTTGGAGCTACAGCTTTAATATTTTGTAGGATGTTTATACACATAATGGATGTGTGCATGTGCACAGGATTTTGATTTTCTTCAAATATTCTCAAAATAATAGGTAGTTGGACTTAGTCATTTTGTTAGTCCGTCCGGATATAGATACATGGTTTGTCCGGCTATTTCCTCCTACAGTTTTGGAGCTACAGCTTTAATATTTTGTAGGATGTTTATACACATAATGGATGTGTGCATGTTCACAGGAGTTTGATTTTCTTCAAATATTCTCAAAATTACAGGTAGTTGGACTTAGTCATTTTGTTCGTCTGTCCGGATATAGATACATGGTTTGTCCGGCAATCTCCTCCTACAGTTTTGGAGCTACAGCTTTAATATATTGTAGGATGTTTATACACATAATGGAGGTGTGCATGTCCACAGGATTTTGTTTTTCTTCAAATATTCTCAAAATGACAAGTAGTTGGACTTAGTCATTTTGTTAGTCCGTCCAGATATAGATACATGGTTTGTCCAGCTATCTCCTCCTACAGTTTTAGAGCTACAACTTAAATATTTTGTAGGATATTTATACACATAATGGAGGTGTGCATGTTCACAGGAGTTTGATTTTCATCAAATATTCTCAAAATGACAGGTAGTTGGACTTAGTCATTTTGTTTGTCTGTCCATATATAGATACATGGTTTGTCCGGCTATTTCCTCCTACAGTTTTGGAGCTACAGCTTTAATATATTGTAGGATGTTTATACACATAATGGATGTGTGCATGTCCACAGGATTTTGATTTTCTTCAAATATTCTCAAAATAACAGGTAGTTGGACTTAGTCATTTTGTTAGTCCGTCCAGATATAGATACGTGGTTTGTCCGGCTATTTCCTCCTACAGTTTTGGAGCTACAGCTTTAATATTTTGTAGGCTGTTTATACACATAATGGATGTGTGCATGTGCACAGGATTTTGATTTTCTTCAAATATTCTCAAAATAATAGGTAGTTGGACTTAGTCATTTTGTTAGTCCGTCCGGATATAGATACATGGTTTGTCCGGCTATTTCCTCCTACAGTTTTGGAGCTACAGCTTTAATATTTTGTAGGATGTTTATACACATAATGGATGTGTGCATGTCCACAGGATTTTGATTTTCTTCAAATATTCTCAAAATAACAGGTAGTTGGACTTAGTCATTTTGTTAGTCCGTCCAGATATAGATACATGGTTTGTCCGGCTATTTCCTCCTACAGTTTTGGAGCTACAGCTTTAATATTTTGTAGGATGTTTATACACATAATGGATGTGTGCATGTGCACAGGATTTTGATTTTCTTCAAATATTCTCAAAATAATAGGTAGTTGGACTTAGTCATTTTGTTAGTCCGTCCGGATATAGATACATGGTTTGTCCGGCTATTTCCTCCTACAGTTTTGGAGCTACAGCTTTAATATTTTGTAGGATGTTTATACACATAATGGATGTGTGCATGTTCACAGGAGTTTGATTTTCTTCAAATATTCTCAAAATTACAGGTAGTTGGACTTAGTCATTTTGTTCGTCTGTCCGGATATAGATACATGGTTTGTCCGGCAATCTCCTCCTACAGTTTTGGAGCTACAGCTTTAATATATTGTAGGATGTTTATACACATAATGGAGGTGTGCATGTCCACAGGATTTTGTTTTTCTTCAAATATTCTCAAAATGACAAGTAGTTGGACTTAGTCATTTTGTTAGTCCGTCCAGATATAGATACATGGTTTGTCCAGCTATCTCCTCCTACAGTTTTAGAGCTACAACTTAAATATTTTGTAGGATATTTATACACATAATGGAGGTGTGCATGTTCACAGGAGTTTGATTTTCATCAAATATTCTCAAAATGACAGGTAGTTGGACTTAGTCATTTTGTTTGTCTGTCCATATATAGATACATGGTTTGTCCGGCTATTTCCTCCTACAGTTTTGGAGCTACAGCTTTAATATTTTGTAGGATGTTTATACACATAATGGATGTGTGCATGTTCACAGGAGTTTGATTTTCTTCAAATATTCTCAAAATTACAGGTAGTTGGACTTAGTCATTTTGTTCGTCTGTCCGGATATAGATACATGGTTTGTACGGCAATCTCCTCCTACAGTTTTGGAGCTACAGCTTTAATATATTGTAGGATGTTTATACACATAATGGAGGTGTGCATGTCCACAGGATTTTGATTTTCTTCAAATATTCTCAAAATAACAGGTAGTTGGACTTAGTCATTTTGTTAGTCCGTCCAGATATAGATACGTGGTTTGTCCGGCTATTTCCTCCTACAGTTTTGGAGCTACAGCTTTAATATTTTGTAGGCTGTTTATACACATAATGGATGTGTGCATGTGCACAGGATTTTGATTTTCTTCAAATATTCTCAAAATAATAGGTAGTTGGACTTAGTCATTTTGTTAGTCCGTCCGGATATAGATACATGGTTTGTCCGGCTATTTCCTCCTACAGTTTTGGAGCTACAGCTTTAATATTTTGTAGGATGTTTATACACATAATGGATGTGTGCATGTTCACAGGAGTTTGATTTTCTTCAAATATTCTCAAAATTACAGGTAGTTGGACTTAGTCATTTTGTTCGTCTGTCCGGATATAGATACATGGTTTGTCCGGCAATCTCCTCCTACAGTTTTGGAGCTACAGCTTTAATATATTGTAGGATGTTTATACACATAATGGAGGTGTGCATGTCCACAGGATTTTGTTTTTCTTCAAATATTCTCAAAATGACAGGTAGTTGGACTTAGTCATTTTGTTAGTCCGTTCGGATATAGATACATGGTTTTTCCAGCTATCTCCTCCTACAGTTTTAGAGCTACAACTTAAATATTTTGTAGGATATTTATACACATAATGGAGGTGTGCATGTTCACAGGAGTTTGATTTTCATCAAATATTCTCAAAATGACAGGTAGTTGGACTTAGTCATTTTGTTTGTCTGTCCATATATAGATACATGGTTTGTCCGGCTATTTCCTCCTACAGTTTTGGAGCTACAGCTTTAATATTTTGTAGGATGTTTATACACATAATGGATGTGTGCATGTTCACAGGAGTTTGATTTTCTTCAAATATTCTCAAAATTACAGGTAGTTGGACTTAGTCATTTTGTTCGTCTGTCCGGATATAGATACATGGTTTGTCCGGCAATCTCCTCCTACAGTTTTGGAGCTACAGCTTTAATATATTGTAGGATGTTTATACACATAATGGAGGTGTGCATGTCCACAGGATTTTGTTTTTCTTCAAATATTCTCAAAATGACAGGTAGTTGGACTTAGTCATTTTGTTAGTCCGTCCAGATATAGATACATGGTTTGTCCAGCTATCTCCTCCTACAGTTTTAGAGCTACAACTTAAATATTTTGTAGGATAATTATACACATAATGGAGGTGTGCATGTTCACAGGAGTTTGATTTTCATCAAATATTCTCAAAATGACAGGTAGTTGGACTTAGTCATTTTGTTTGTCTGTCCATATATAGATACATGGTTTGTCCGGCTATTTCCTCCTACAGTTTTGGAGCTACAGCTTTAATATTTTGTAGGATGTTTATACACATAATGGATGTGTGCATGTTCACAGGAGTTTGATTTTCTTCAAATATTCTCAAAATTACAGGTAGTTGGACTTAGTCATTTTGTTCGTCTGTCCGGATATAGATACATGGTTTGTACGGCAATCTCCTCCTACAGTTTTGGAGCTACAGCTTTAATATATTGTAGGATGTTTATACACATAATGGAGGTGTGCATGTCCACAGGATTTTGATTTTCTTCAAATATTCTCAAAATAACAGGTAGTTGGACTTAGTCATTTTGTTAGTCCGTCCAGATATAGATACATGGTTTGTCCGGCTATTTCCTCCTACAGTTTTGGAGCTACAGCTTTAATATTTTGTAGGCTGTTTATACACATAATGGATGTGTGCATGTGCACAGGATTTTGATTTTCTTCAAATATTCTCAAAATAATAGGTAGTTGGACTTAGTCATTTTGTTCGTCTGTCCGGATATAGATACATGGTTTGTCCAGCTATCTCCTCCTACAGTTTTGGAGCTACAGCTTTAATATATTGTAGGATGTTTATACACATAATGGAGGTGTGCATGTCCACAGGATTTTGTTTTTCTTCAAATATTCTCAAAATGAGAGGTAGTTGGACTTAGTCATTTTGTTAGTCCGTCCGGATATAGATACATGGTTTGTCCAGCTATCTCCTCCTACAGTTTTAGAGCTACAACTTAAATATTTTGTAGGATATTTATACACATAATGGATGTGTGCATGTTCACAGGAGTTTGATTTTCATCAAATATTCTCAAAATGACAGGTAGTTGGACTTAGTCATTTTGTTAGTCCGTCCAGATATAGATACATGGTTTGTCCGGCTATTTCCTCCTACAGTTTTGGAGCTACAGCTTTAATATTTTGTAGGCTGTTTATACACATAATGGATGTGTGCATGTGCACAGGATTTTGATTTTCTTCAAATATTCTCAAAATAATAGGTAGTTGGACTTAGTCATTTTGTTAGTCCGTCCGGATATAGATACATGGTTTGTCCGGCTATTTCCTCCTACAGTTTTGGAGCTACAGCTTTAATATTTTGTAGGATGTTTATACACATAATGGATGTGTGCATGTCCACAGGATTTTGTTTTTCTTCAAATATTCTCAAAATGACAGGTAGTTGGACTTAGTCATTTTGTTAGTCCGTTCGGATATAGATACATGGTTTTTCCAGCTATCTCCTCCTACAGTTTTAGAGCTACAACTTAAATATTTTGTAGGATATTTATACACATAATGGAGGTGTGCATGTTCACAGGAGTTTGATTTTCATCAAATATTCTCAAAATGACAGGTAGTTGGACTTAGTCATTTTGTTTGTCTGTCCATATATAGATACATGGTTTGTCCGGCTATTTCCTCCTACAGTTTTGGAGCTACAGCTTTAATATTTTGTAGGATGTTTATACACATAATGGATGTGTGCATGTTCACAGGAGTTTGATTTTCTTCAAATATTCTCAAAATTACAGGTAGTTGGACTTAGTCATTTTGTTCGTCTGTCCGGATATAGATACATGGTTTGTCCGGCAATCTCCTCCTACAGTTTTGGAGCTACAGCTTTAATATATTGTAGGATGTTTATACACATAATGGAGGTGTGCATGTCCACAGGATTTTGTTTTTCTTCAAATATTCTCAAAATGACAGGTAGTTGGACTTAGTCATTTTGTTAGTCCGTCCGGATATAGATACATGGTTTGTCCAGCTATCTCCTCCTACAGTTTTAGAGCTACAACTTAAATATTTTGTAGGATATTTATACACATAATGGATGTGTGCATGTTCACAGGAGTTTGATTTTCATCAAATATTCTCAAAATGACAGGTAGTTGGACTTAGTCATTTTGTTTGTCTGTCCGTATATAGATACATGGTTTGTCCGGCTATTTCCTCCTACAGTTTTGGAGCTACAGCTTAAATATATTGTAGGATGTTTATACACATAATGGAGGTGTGCATGTCCACAGGATTTTGATTTTCTTCAAATATTCTCAAAATGACAGGTAGTTGGACTTAGTCATTTTGTTAGTCCGTCTGGATATAGATACATGGTTTTCCGGCTATTTCCTCCTACAGTTTTGGAGCTACAGCTTTAATATTTTGTAGGATGTTTATACACATAATGGATGTGTGCATGTGCACAGGATTTTGATTTTCTTCAAATATTCTCAAAATGACAGGTAGTTGGACTTAGTCATTTTTTTCGTACTAGCTGCATAAAGGTAACATGGTTTGTCTGGCTAACTCCTCCTACAGTTTTAGAGCTACAGCTTTAATATTTTGTAGGATGTTTATAGATATAATGGAGGTGTGCATGTCCACAGGATTTTGATTTTCATCAAATATTCTCAAAATGACAGGTTGGACTTAGTCATTCAGTTCGTCCGTCCGGATATAGATACAGTAGAGTTCGTTTATAACGAACAAGCTTGTAACGAAATCAAGCTTATAGCGAAGTAAAGATAAATCCCCGGACCCATCGCTATTTAAACAATGTATTTGTGAAGGCCTATTACAATTTTTTTTATAACGAAATCAGGCTTATAACGAAGAGAATTTCAAACCCAAACAACGTTTTTATTACTCAAAATTGACATGATATAACAAAGAAAATTGATGAATCTTCCGTTACGCACGGACGATCACATATTAGAATGATAAAGTGGACTTGACACTTCCGTTATTGATAATTGAAAAATCAATAATCCCACCTTTGATATTGTTAATGATGTCAATCAAGACTTTTCTTTAAAATATTCAAACAATAAAATGGGTGGGTATTAATGATGTGATTAACAAGTTGTCAATTAATAACACACGCGCTAATTTATTGCATTAAAAATTAATAAAGTGAAATCTAAATTTTAATGAATGGATGCACAAGCTAAAGAAATTAAAAACAAAGTCATGTGTGAGATTAATTCATTCGCTATTGTTTATTTTTTCTTTGATGATAGACTCTTTAATTAAACAACAAACTGCGTGGTCTCAAGGTTCATCTAAATACCAAAAACAAAAGAAATGTACTCGTTCTGAAATTTCGATTAACCTGAGTTTTTATGTGTATATAATACCAAAAAGAAACAATTATTCTTCAAATTCAATATACATTTGTGTTAGATTATTTGCTGTTCTAAATTACTACGCCATTGATTGTTTACATCTGACGTCGTCATGGAGGCACGTGCAAGTTTGAATTTGAGTTTCATTGGGATGTGAAACATCACTTTTATAATCATGTGACCACTTCATAACCAATCATATTGTAACATTTCAATGGAAAACGGAAGTAATTCAATTCTTAAATAAAACAAAAGGAAAATGGCTACAATCTTAAAATTGGCCATTAAAAATATATATCCGAATTATCAGCATTATACCGATATCGATACACGTGTTAATACCCGACCTCATATTTCCTGTTTATAAAATAGATCGTGAACAGAGTTGAAAAAATGTTTCTAAGGAACATTTGAAGATACCAAAGAGGTATTCAGAAGCCGTAGTCTTTGAGAACTGTCTAAAGGATTAAATATGTTTATACGATAAAGGCCCACTTTACTGTGCATCAGTTATCATAGCGTAATGAAACTGCCCAGGTTTGAACCAGATTTTTTTCTCTCTAAAATTACGCGACCTCGGTGGCTTGAACTACCGATAGCTAGAACAGATTTTCACAGTCCCTTCGAGTTCGAGCCAGCGAAGTTCTACTGTAAGATTTTCAAAAGGGGAGGTAATTCTACATTGTTTCTCTTATAACGAATGATGCCTATAACGAACTAAGATCGAGAGTCCCCTGGACTTCGCTATAAACAAACTCTACTGTACATGGTTTGTCCAGCTATCTCCTCCTACAGTTTTGGATCTACAGCTTTAATATATTGTAGGATGTTTATACACATAATGGAGGTGTGCATGTCCACAGGATTTTGATTTTCTTCAAATATTCTCAAAATGACAGGTAGTTGGACTTAGTCATTTTGTTAGTCCGTCCAGATATAGATACATGGTTTTTCCAGCTATCTCCTCCTACAGTTTTGGATCTACAGCTTTAATATTTTGTAGGATGTTTGTACACATAATGGATGTGTGCATGTTCACAGGATTTTGATGGTCAGGCGGGGTCATCATTTGTGTCTTACAGACACACTTCATTTTTAAAAAATCACTCCTAACAAAACAACTTTGTCCATAATTTATTAATAATTATCAAGTGCAGGGGCATACTTCTTTTCTAGTTTGTAATTTACGAAGCCGGGCGCGAACCCACGCCGTATTGGTGATAGGCTTGTATGAGTTGTTAGGGAATCCAACTACCTAACCCACTGAGCCACCCGGGCCTTCACTATGTATGAGATATTATGACTCTATGTGTACATTTCTATTGTCTTTCCAGAAACATTGATTTTTTTTCCCCTAATTAATCCCTCCTTTTTGAAAATTGTCAATGACACGGTTAACAACAGAGCAATTATTGGAAGAAATACAGTAATTCATATTTTTTGTAATATTTGTGTATTTCATTAAAAACAAATGCCACAATTGATTGGAAGATTTTCCAATATACACATTTAGTAGTGTATGCATATTGTGTTTTACAGGGAAGATGGACATTGTCCAAAAATGCAGAAGACTAACTGCACGTGGAACAAAAGTGATGGAATTTTAGATGATAGAAGTTTTTATAACTTTACCGTTGTAGTTACAAATACCAGACGTGGTGTATCAAAATATACAGAAAATCTAATTATTAATCATATTGACAACGGTAAAAAAATATCAGTTTTTATTGCTTTTAGTGGATTTTAGTTGCTTTGCAAAAAAAATATATGTTTCTATGGCTTTTAGCAGGTTTTAGTTGCATAAACAGCATGAAATGTATTAGCTGTAAGAAACTCAGTGAGTCAAACCACCAATTTTACTTTAGTTATCAAATTTATGATTTGATATATATGCTGTATACAATTACACTTGAAATTTATGCTAAATATATGCATGGCTCTGACCTTGTTTTCAAGACACCAATAATTTAATGTAAAGCTCAGTTAAGAATGTATATCTCCTGTGTTCGTTTGTGTTATGTTCAAAATGTCTTTAAAAAATGTCTACTCTAAACACTCATCTACTCTAAACACTCATCTACTCTAAGCACTTGTCTACTCTAAGCACTCATCTAGTCATTCATCTACTCTAAACACTCATCTACTCTAAATACTCATCTACTCTTAACACTCATTTACTCTAAACACTTATCTACTCTAAACACTCATCTACTCTTATCACTCATCTACTCTAAGCACTAAACACTCATATACTCTAAGCACTCATCTACTCTAAATACTTGTCTACTCTTATCTACTCTTAACATTCATCTACTCTAAACACTAAACACTTTTCTACTCTTAAGAACACATTTATTCTTAACACTCATTAACTCTAAGCACTCACCTACTCTAAACACTCATCTACTCTAAACACTCATGTACTGTCTACTCTTAACATTCATTTACTCTAAACACTCATCTACTCTAAACACTCATCTACTGTAACACTAAGCACTCATCTACTCTAAACACTAAACACTCATCTACTCTATACACATGTCTACTCTAAACACTCGTCTACTCTAAGCACTCATCTACTCTAAGCACTTGTCAACTGTAAACACACATCTACTCTAAACACTCGTCTACTCTAAACACTTGTCAACGGTAAACACTCATCTACTCTAAACACCTGTCTACTCTAAACACTCATCTACTCTAAACACTTGTCAACTGTTAAACACTCATCTACTCTTAACATTCATTTACTCTAAACACTCATCTACTCTAGACACTCATCTACTTTAACACTAAGCACTCATCTACTCTAAACACTTGTGTCATCTAAATACTCGTCTACTCTTAACACTCATTTACCCTAAACACTCGTCTACTCTAAGCACTAAACACTCATCTACTCTATACACTTGTCTACTCTAAACACTCATCTACTCTATACACTTGTCTACTCTAAACACTCATCTACTTTATACACTTGTCTACTCTAACCACTTGTGTACTCTTAACACTCATCTACTATAGACACTCATCTACTCTAAACACTCATCTACTCTCTAAACACTCATTTATTCTAAACACTCATTTACTCTTAACACTTATTTACTCTAAGCACTCATCTACTCTAAACACTTGTCTACTCTAAACACTCGTCTACTCTAAACACTCATCTACTCTAAACACTTATCTACTCTAAACACTTGTCTACTCTAAGCACTCATCTACTCTAAACACTTATCTACTCTAAACACTCATCTACTCTTAACACTCATTTACTCTAAACACTTGTCTACTCTAAACAATCATCTACTCTAAACACTCATCTACTCTAAACACTTATCTACTCTAAACACTTGTCTACTCTAAACACTCATCTACTCTAAACACTCATCTACTCTAAATACTTGTCTACTCTTAACACTCATTTACTCTAAACACTCGTCTACTGTAAGCACTCATCTACTCTAACCACATGTCTACTCTAAGCACTCATCTACTCTAAAGACTCATCTACTCTAAACACTTGTCTATTCTAAACACTCATCTACTCTAAGCACTCATCTACTCTAAACACTTGTCTACTTGAAACACTCATACTCTAAACACTCATCTACTCTAAACACTCGTCTACTCTAAGCACTCATCTACTCTAAACACTCATTTACTCTTAATGCTCATGTACTCTAAGCACTCATCTACTCTAAACACTTGTCTACTCTAAACACTCTACTCTAAACACTCATCTGCTCTAAATACTCGTATACTCTTTACACTCATTTACTCTAAACACTTGTCTACTCCAAACACTCATCTACTCTAAATACTCATCTATTCTTATCACTCATCTACTCTAAACACTAAACACTCATCTACTCTAAACACTCATCTACTCTAAGCATTCCTCTACTCTTATCTACTCTTAACATTCATCTACTCTAAACACTAAACACTTTACTACTCTAAGAACACATTTATTCTTAACACTCATTAACTCTAAACACTCATCTACCCTAAACATTCATCTACTGTCTACTCTTAACATTCATTTACTCTAAGCACTCATCTACTCTAAACACTCATGTACTGTAACACTATGCACTCATCTATTCTAAATGCTTGTCTACTCTTAACACTCATTTACTCTAAACACTTGTCTACTCTAAGCACCAAGCACTCATCTACTCTATACACTTGTCTACTCTAAACACTCATCTACTCTAAACACTTGTCAACTGTAAACACTCATCTACTCTAAACACTTGTCTACTCTAAACACTCAACTACTCTAAACACTTGTCAACTGTAAACACTCATCTACTCTAAACACTCGTCTACTCTAAGCACTCATCTACTCTAAGCACTTGTCAACTGTAAGCACTCATCTACTCTTAACATTCATTTACTCTAAACACTCATCTACTCTAACACTAAGCACTCATCTACTCTAAACACTTGTGTCATCTAAATACTCGTCTTCTCTTAACACTCATTTACCCTAAACACTTGTCTACTGTAAGCATTAAACACTCATCTACTCTATACACTTGTCTACTCTAAACACTCGTGTACTCTTAACACTCATCTTCTCTAAACACTCATCTACTATAGACACTCATCTACTCTAAACACTCGTCTACTCTCAGCACTAAACACTCATCTACTCTATACACTTGTCTACTCTAAACACTCGTGTACTCTTAACACTCATCTACTCTAAACACTTGTCTACTCTAAGCACTAAACACTCATCTACTCTAAACACTTGTCTACACTAAGCACTAAACACTCATCTACTCTATACACTTGTCTACTCTAAACACTTGTGTACTCTTAACACTCATCTACTCTAAACACTCATCTACTCTAAACACTCGTCTACTCTAAGCACTAAACACTCATCTACTCTATTCACTTGTCTACTCTAAACACTTGTGTACTCTTAACACTCATCTACTCTAAACACTTGTCTACTCTAAGCACTAAACACTCATCTACTCTATACACTTGTCTACTCTAAACACTCGTGTACTCTTAACACTCATCTACTCTAAACACTCATTTACTCTAAGCACTCATCTACTCTAACCACATGTCTACTCTAAGCACTCATCTATTCTAAACACAGTCTAAACACTCATATACTATAGACACTCGTCTACTCTAAACACTCATCTACTCTAAACACTCGTCTACTCTAAACACTCATCTACTCTAAACACTCATCTATTCTAAACACTCGTCTACTCTAAACACTCATCTACTCTAAACACTCATCTATTCTAAACATTCATCTACTCATATACTCCAACTCCACATATATAATCACTGTCATCTTGGAATAACATTTTAATCAACAACTTCATGGAAAAAGCATGCTCTCGTTTATTTTTCTTAGACAAGTTAAACATTTATTAGATAGATATTCCCTTAGACATATATATTTTACATTTATTAGGCCTGTCGTAGAATATGGTGATGTAGTATGGGGTAACTGCACTAAAAATGAATCTTATCTACTAGAAAGTGTACAAATAGAAGTGGGTTGAATTATAACAGGTCTACAATGTAATTCCTCTAGACACAAAATATACTGTGAATTGGGGGAATCACTAGAAAATAGACGGAATAAACACAAACTCACATTATTTTATATTATACTAAATGTGTTAACACCTGCATACCTTTACAAGTTGGTTCAGCCATATCTACCTAGACAATCTCGATGTAACTTAAGAAATTCCATCCATCATTTTCCAGAGCAAGTTCTGTTTATGATAGTTTTATCTCTATTTCTTTTAGACTATGGAATACTTTGCCCCTAAATATTAATCTCCACGTTTAAATATCTTTTAAAGTAGAATGACACATTTCTATAAGACTTAGGACACCAATGAATTTTATAATTTAGGAATAAGGACGTTTAACATGATTCATTGTGAATTAAGAAATGAGGACAGGAACCTGAAGGCATATTTATTTAATGATTTTTTTTATCTGAAATTACTATTGTCCAAACTATAGTATAGAACAAGATAGCATGAAATTCTGTAAAATTAAATATTACTCTAATATTGATTGTTAAAAAATCAACTTTTTCAACCAAAATGTAGTTAACAATCTATAAATAGCAATTAAAAAATGTGCTCTTCTTTTGATGTAAAATTTACTGAAAGAGTACTTTGTGAACATTAATGTTTATGTTTTATGTATTGATACACATATAACTGTGTTTTCTATTTTAATACAGGATTTCAAGATCAGATATCTAATTACATATTTTTTTCATGTTGACATTATGGAGCTATGTTTATTTCACATATTATGAGGAACACCTTTTTTTTTAGCTCACCTTGCCAATGGCAAAGTGAGCTTTTGCCATCACTTGGCGTCCGTCGTCTGTCATCTGTCGTCCGTTAACTTTTCACATTTTAATTTTCTCTTCTGAAACTCCCTCAGCCAACTGAACTGAAACTTGGTAGAAAGCATCTATGGAAGGTCCTCTATAAAGATTGCTCATTTCGTCCCGATCCATTAACAAACATGGCCGCCACAGGCAATTCTTGTTAATGATTGGCTGATTTTTAAAATTCTTCTCCTCTGAAACCATTTGGCCAAATGAACCAAGTCTTGGTAGGAAGCATCTATGGAAGGTCCTCTGTAGAGATTGCTCATTTCGTCCCGATCCGTTAACAAACATGGCTGCCACAGGCGACTATTGTTTCTGATTGGCTGATTTTTTAAATTCTTCTCCTCTGAAACCATTTGGCCAAATGAACAGAAGCTTGGTAGGAAGCATGTATGGATGGTCTTCTCTAAAGATTGCACATTTTGTCCTGATCCATTAACAAACATGGCTGCCACAGGCAATTCTTGTTTCTGATTGGCCGATTAAAAAAAAAAATCCTCTCCATTGAAACCGCTTGGCCAAATGAACTGAAACTTGGTGGGAAGCATCTATGGAAGGTTCTCTTATACAGATTGCTAATTTTGTCTCGATCGGTTAACAAACATGGCCACCACAGGCACAGGCAATTCTTGTTTCTGATTGGTTGATTTCTAAAAAAATCTTCTCTGTTAAAAAAAAAGATAACTCTTGCCATTATCTTCCTTAGAAATTCACTAATGCTGATATAGTGTAACATGTTTATTCTATACATTACAAGTAGGTGTTCACATTTTAATATTCTTTTTAGCAAACCTTGCCAAAGGCAATATGAGCTTTTGCCATCACTTGGTGTCCATCGTCTGTCATCCATTTACTTTTCACATTTTAATCTTCTCTGAAAACCATCAGCCAAATGAACTGTAGCTTGGTAGGAAGCATCTATGGAAGGTCCTCTCTAAAGAGTGCACATTTTGTTATGATCCATTACCAACATGGCCACCACAGGCAATTCTTGTTTGTGATTTGCCGATTTTAAAAAATCTTCTCCTCTGAAACCGCTTGGCCAAATGAACCGAAACTTGGTAGGAAGCATCTATGGAATGTCCTCTATGAAGATTGCACATTTCGTCCTGATCGGTTAGCAAACATGGCTACCACCGAAACTTGGTAGGAAGCATCTATGGAATGTCCTCTATGAAGATTGCTCATTTCGTCCCGATCGGTTAGCAAACATGGCCACCACATGCAAATTCTTGTTTCTGATTGGTCGATTTCTAAAAAATCTTCTCCTTTGAAACTGCTTAGCCATATGAACCGAAACTTGGTAGGAAGCAGGTACATGTATGGAAGGTTCTGTATTAAGTTTCCTCAAAGCAAAATGAAAGGTGAGCGACACAGGCTCAGCCCACTGAGCCTCAAGTTTTGTAATTTGTTTAATTTTCCAAGAACAGATTTATACATACATGATTCTATATACACAATGTTTCAGTATGCAAAAGTCACAATGTAAAGACAAGATGGTCTTCATAACATACTGTTTTGTAATAACGTTTGAAATTCAAAAGTTAGCATTTTAAGTTGTACATACATTTGTATATTTTAGTATAATAGATATATTTTAATATTAACCACTCAGTACCACCTCCAGATCTAACCATTTTCTTTTAACATGTTCCTTTTGTACTGGGGACAGATATATCATTGATGCCTTTTCAATATTTATAACCCTGGGCTGAACTGTGTTCAGTCAAGCCAAGAATTATGTCCTTTGCATTGAAGGGTAAGCTAACACCAAATATTTTCAGGAAATTGCCAATTGATAACCAAAAGTTCCGAACATAATTACATTCCCAAAAAATATGAACCAGACTTTCTTTCGCTTCTGTACAAAATGTACATAGCTCAGTTTCTTTTAACCCACATTTATATAGAAAGGAATTTGTAATTAAGATTCTATGTATAAGTTTATATTGAAAGTCCTGTAATTTAGTGTCTTTTGTAACAGAGAAAGGTATACAGTAAATGAAACTCCAATCTTCAATAAAACAACACCATATGAACTTCCTTTTCCCATTTACTCTGTATGTTAAAAGAAAGCATTTTTACATTTAACGTGTTTTATTTTGAAAAGTATTTACATGGCTTAGGGTCCCTTTTCAACAATGTCATTTTCAATTAAGTTTAATTTTCCTATCCCTCTTATCAGAAGTTTCCATCTATGTGGAATGGCACTTAGAATACTGAAATATTCTATAAAATTTAATCTAATATTATACTGATTTATAAATTCCTCATATGTAAAAAACATTTTTTTTTCTGATATTAAATCATTTACAAAAAAGACACCATTTTCACAACATATTTTGTTTAAATCATTTACAAAAAAGACACCATTTTCACAACATATTTTGTTTAAATCATTTACAAAAAAGACACCATTTTCACAACATATTTTGTTTAAATCATTTACAAAAAAGACACTATTTTCACAACATATTTTGTTTAAATCATTTACAAAAAAGACACCATTTTCACAACATATTTTGTTCATACACATACATCCACCTATTTTTATCAAAGGATTTAACCATATTGGCTGTAAGGTGGAATATTTTTTCTTTTTAGTGAAACTTAGTAAGGTGGAATATTTTTTTCTTTTTAGTGAAACCTAGTAAGGTAGAATATTTTTTTCTTTTTTGTGAAACCTAGTAAGGTAGAATATTTTTTTCTTTTTAGTGAAACCTAGTAAGGTGGATTTTTTTTTCTTTTTAGTGAAACCTAGTAAGGTGGAATATTTTGCAGTACATTCTGTTACAAGTACATGTGTGACCTTAGAATGGAGACATCTTAAAGAAAACAGAACTAAGGAATTCATTATTAATACTGCCTCAAAGTGGAATGACACTGGAAAGGTATTGTAAAAATATTACCTTTCTCAGAAAACTACATCCTCAAAGTGGAATGACACTGGAAAGGTATTGTAAAAATATTACCTTTCTCAGAAAACTACATCCTCAAAGTGGAATGACACTGGAAAGGTATTGTAAAAATATTACCTTTCTCAGAAAACTACATCCTCAAAGTGGAATGACACTGGAAAGGTATTGTAAAAATATTACCTTTCTCAGAAAACTACATCCTCAAAGTGGAATGACACTGGAAAGGTATTGTAAAAATATTACCTTTCTCAGAAAACTACATCCTCAAAGTGGAATGACACTGGAAAGGTATTGTAAAAATATTACCTTTCTCAGAAAACTACATCCTCAAAGTGGAATGACACTGGAAAGGTATTGTAAAAATATTACCTTTCTCAGAAAACTACATCCTCAAAGTGGAATGACACTGGAAAGGTATTGTAAAAATATTACCTTTCTCCGAAAACTACATCCTCAAAGTGGAATGACACTGGAAAGGTATTGTAAAAATATTACCTTTCTCCGAAAACTACATCCTCAAAGTGGAATGACACTGGAAAGGTAATGTAAAAATATTACCTTTCTCCGAAAACTACATCCTCAAAGTGGAATGACACTGGAAAGGTATTGTAAAAATATTACCTTTCTCAGAAAACTACATCCTCAAAGTGGAATGACACTGGAAAGGTATTGTAAAAATATTACCTTTCTCAGAAAACTACATCCTCAAAGTGGAATGACACTGGAAAGGTATTGTAAAAATATTACCTTTCTCAGAAAGCTACATCCTCAAAGTGGAATGACACTGGAAAGGTATTGTAAAAATATTACCTTTCTCAGAAAACTACATCCTCAAAGTGGAATGACACTGGAAAGGTATTGTAAAAATATTACCTTTCTCAGAAAACTACATCCTCAAAGTGGAATGACACTGGAAAGGTAATGTAAAAATATTACCTTTCTCAGAAAACTACATCCTCAAAGTGGAATGACACTGGAAAGGTATTGTAAAAATATTACCTTTCTCAGAAAACTACATCCTCAAAGTGGAATGACACTGGAAAGGTATTGTAAAAATATTACCTTTCTCAGAAAACTACATCCTCAAAGTGGAATGACACTGGAAAGGTAATGTAAAAATATTACCTTTCTCAGAAAACTACATCCTCAAAGTGGAATGACACTGGAAAGGTATTGTAAGAATATTACCTTTCTCAGAAAACTACATCCTCAAAGTGGAATGACACTGGAAAGGTATTGTAAGAATATTACCTTTCTCAGAAAACTACATCCTCAAAGTGGAATGACACTGGAAAGGTATTGTAAGAATATTACCTTTCTCAGAAAACTACATCCTCAAAGTGGAATGACACTGGAAAGGTATTGTAAAAATATTACCTTTCTCAGAAAACTACATCCTCAAAGTGGAATGACACTGGAAAGGTATTGTAAAAATATTACCTTTCTCAGAAAACTACATCCTCAAAGTGGAATGACACTGGAAAGGTATTGTAAAAATATTACCTTTCTCAGAAAACTACATCCTCAAAGTGGAATGACACTGGAAAGGTATTGTAAAAATATTACCTTTCTCAGAAAACTACATCCTCAAAGTGGAATGACACTGGAAAGGTATTGTAAAAATATTACCTTTCTCAGAAAACTACATCCTCAAAGTGGAATGACACTGGAAAGGTATTGTAAAAATATTACCTTTCTCAGAAAACTACATCCTCAAAGTGGAATGACACTGGAAAGGTATTGTAAAAATATTACCTTTCTCAGAAAACTACATCCTCAAAGTGGAATGACACTGGAAAGGTATTGTAAAAATATTACCTTTCTCAGAAAACTACATCCTCAAAGTGGAATGACACTGGAAAGGTATTGTAAAAATATTACCTTTCTCAGAAAACTACATCCTCAAAGTGGAATGACACTGGAAAGATATTGTAAAAATATTACCTTTCTCAGAAAACTACATCCTCAAAGTGGAATGACACTGGAAAGGTATTGTAAAAATATTACCTTTCTCAGAAAACTACATCCTCAAAAGTGGAATGACAATGGAAAGGTATTGTAAAAATATTACCTTTCTCAGAAAACTACATCCTCAAAGTGGAATGACACTGGAAAGGTATTGTAAAAATATTACCTTTCTCAGAAAACTACATCCTCAAAGTGGAATGACACTGGAAAGGTATTGTAAAAATATTACCTTTCTCAGAAAACTACATCCTCAAAGTGGAATGACACTGGAAAGGTATTGTAAAAATATTACCTTTCTCAGAAAACTACATCCTCAAAGTGGAATGACACTGGAAAAGTATTGTAAAAATATTACCTTTCTCAGAAAACTACATCTTCAAAGTGGAATGACACTGGAAAGGTATTGTAAAAATATTACCTTTCTCAGAAAACTACATCCTCAAAGTGGAATGACACTGGAAAGGTATTGTAAAAATATTACCTTTCTCAGAAAACTACATCCTCAAAGTGGAATGACACTGGAAAGGTATTGTAAAAATATTACCTTTCTCAGAAAACTACATCCTCAAAGTGGAATGACACTGGAAAGGTATTGTAAAAATATTACCTTTCTCAGAAAACTACATCCTCAAAGTGGAATGACACTGGAAAGGTATTGTAAAAATATTACCTTTCTCAGAAAACTACATCCTCAAAGTGGAATGACACTGGAAAGGTATTGTAAAAATATTACCTTTCTCAGAAAACTACATCCTCAAAGTGGAATGACACTGGAAAGGTATTGTAAAAATATTACCTTTCTCAGAAAACTACATCCTCAAAGTGGAATGACACTGGAAAGGTATTGTAAAAATATTACCTTTCTCAGAAAACTACATCCTCAAAGTGGAATGACACTGGAAAGGTATTGTAAAAATATTACCTTTCTCAGAAAACTACATCCTCAAAGTGGAATGACACTGGAAAGGTATTGTAAAAATATTACCTTTCTCAGAAAACTACATCCTCAAAGTGGAATGACACTGGAAAGGTATTGTAAAAATATTACCTTTCTCAGAAAACTACATCCTCAAAGTGGAATGACACTGGAAAGGTATTGTAAAAATATTACCTTTCTCAGAAAACTACATCCTCAAAGTGGAATGACACTGGAAAGGTATTGTAAAAATATTACCTTTCTCCGAAAACTACATCCTCAAAGTGGAATGACACTGGAAAGGTATTGTAAAAATATTACCTTTCTCCGAAAACTACATCCTCAAAGTGGAATGACACTGGAAAGGTAATGTAAAAATATTACCTTTCTCCGAAAACTACATCCTCAAAGTGGAATGACACTGGAAAGGTATTGTAAAAATATTACCTTTCTCAGAAAACTACATCCTCAAAGTGGAATGACACTGGAAAGGTATTGTAAAAATATTACCTTTCTCAGAAAACTACATCCTCAAAGTGGAATGACACTGGAAAGGTATTGTAAAAATATTACCTTTCTCAGAAAGCTACATCCTCAAAGTGGAATGACACTGGAAAGGTATTGTAAAAATATTACCTTTCTCAGAAAACTACATCCTCAAAGTGGAATGACACTGGAAAGGTATTGTAAAAATATTACCTTTCTCAGAAAACTACATCCTCAAAGTGGAATGACACTGGAAAGGTAATGTAAAAATATTACCTTTCTCAGAAAACTACATCCTCAAAGTGGAATGACACTGGAAAGGTATTGTAAAAATATTACCTTTCTCAGAAAACTACATCCTCAAAGTGGAATGACACTGGAAAGGTATTGTAAAAATATTACCTTTCTCAGAAAACTACATCCTCAAAGTGGAATGACACTGGAAAGGTAATGTAAAAATATTACCTTTCTCAGAAAACTACATCCTCAAAGTGGAATGACACTGGAAAGGTATTGTAAGAATATTACCTTTCTCAGAAAACTACATCCTCAAAGTGGAATGACACTGGAAAGGTATTGTAAGAATATTACCTTTCTCAGAAAACTACATCCTCAAAGTGGAATGACACTGGAAAGGTATTGTAAGAATATTACCTTTCTCAGAAAACTACATCCTCAAAGTGGAATGACACTGGAAAGGTATTGTAAAAATATTACCTTTCTCAGAAAACTACATCCTCAAAGTGGAATGACACTGGAAAGGTATTGTAAAAATATTACCTTTCTCAGAAAACTACATCCTCAAAGTGGAATGACACTGGAAAGGTATTGTAAAAATATTACCTTTCTCAGAAAACTACATCCTCAAAGTGGAATGACACTGGAAAGGTATTGTAAAAATATTACCTTTCTCAGAAAACTACATCCTCAAAGTGGAATGACACTGGAAAGGTATTGTAAAAATATTACCTTTCTCAGAAAACTACATCCTCAAAGTGGAATGACACTGGAAAGGTATTGTAAAAATATTACCTTTCTCAGAAAACTACATCCTCAAAGTGGAATGACACTGGAAAGGTATTGTAAAAATATTACCTTTCTCAGAAAACTACATCCTCAAAGTGGAATGACACTGGAAAGGTATTGTAAAAATATTACCTTTCTCAGAAAACTACATCCTCAAAGTGGAATGACACTGGAAAGGTATTGTAAAAATATTACCTTTCTCAGAAAACTACATCCTCAAAGTGGAATGACACTGGAAAGGTATTGTAAAAATATTACCTTTCTCAGAAAACTACATCCTCAAAGTGGAATGACACTGGAAAGGTATTGTAAAAATATTACCTTTCTCAGAAAACTACATCCTCAAAGTGGAATGACACTGGAAAAGTATTGTAAAAATATTACCTTTCTCAGAAAACTACATCTTCAAAGTGGAATGACACTGGAAAGGTATTGTAAAAATATTACCTTTCTCAGAAAACTACATCCTCAAAGTGGAATGACACTGGAAAGGTATTGTAAAAATATTACCTTTCTCAGAAAACTACATCCTCAAAGTGGAATGACACTGGAAAGGTATTGTAAAAATATTACCTTTCTCAGAAAACTACATCCTCAAAGTGGAATGACACTGGAAAGGTATTGTAAAAATATTACCTTTCTCAGAAAACTACATCCTCAAAGTGGAATGACACTGGAAAGGTATTGTAAAAATATTACCTTTCTCAGAAAGCTACATCCTCAAAGTGGAATGACACTGGAAAGGTATTGTAAAAATATTACCTTTCTCAGAAAACTACATCCTCAAAGTGGAATGACACTGGAAAGGTATTGTAAAAATATTACCTTTCTCAGAAAACTACATCCTCAAAGTGGAATGACACTGGAAAGGTATTGTAAAAATATTACCTTTCTCAGAAAACTACATCCTCAAAGTGGAATGACACTGGAAAGGTATTGTAAAAATATTACCTTTCTCAGAAAACTACATCCTCAAAGTGGAATGACACTGGAAAAGTATTGTAAAAATATTACCTTTCTCAGAAAACTACATCTTCAAAGTGGAATGACACTGGAAAGGTATTGTAAAAATATTACCTTTCTCAGAAAACTACATCCTCAAAGTGGAATGACACTGGAAAGGTATTGTAAAAATATTACCTTTCTCAGAAAACTACATCCTCAAAGTGGAATGACACTGGAAAGGTATTGTAAAAATATTACCTTTCTCAGAAAACTACATCCTCAAAGTGGAATGACACTGGAAAGGTATTGTAAAAATATTACCTTTCTCAGAAAACTACATCCTCAAAGTGGAATGACACTGGAAAGGTATTGTAAAAATATTACCTTTCTCAGAAAACTACATCCTCAAAGTGGAATGACACTGGAAAGGTATTGTAAAAATATTACCTTTCTCAGAAAACTACATCCTCAAAGTGGAATGACACTGGAAAGGTATTGTAAAAATATTACCTTTCTCAGAAAACTACATCCTCAAAGTGGAATGACACTGGAAAGGTATTGTAAAAATATTACCTTTCTCAGAAAACTACATCCTCAAAGTGGAATGACACTGGAAAGGTATTGTAAAAATATTACCTTTCTCAGAAAACTACATCCTCAAAGTGGAATGACACTGGAAAGGTATTGTAAAAATATTACCTTTCTCAGAAAACTACATCCTCAAAGTGGAATGACACTGGAAAGGTATTGTAAATATATTACCTTTCTCAGAAAACTACATCCTCAAAGTGGAATGACACTGGAAAAGTATTGTAAAAATATTACCTTTCTCAGAAAACTACATCTTCAAAGTGGAATGACACTGGAAAGGTATTGTAAAAATATTACCTTTCTCAGAAAACTACATCCTCAAAGTTTTTGACATAAAGGGGTCCAAAAGGTGGAAATTTCAATTTTTTAACCTTTTTGTTTTTCATTAATTTTGATAATTTTCTACAAAATGATCATTGTCATGTGTTATTGACCATTAAATAATTTTGCTATTCTATTTCCAAAAGGGGTCTAAATGAGGCCCAAATTCGGAAAGTTTTCACATTTGGAAGCATATTTAACATTTGAAATAGAAAAACAATACAAATGTCCAAAATTCCCTTGTTGGCATGAAGTGGTCGTATCATGCTTTATTCTACATAGCTCTTATTTTATGTATATCAATATATAACTGCCACTTATGGAAATAGTTTGACAATTTGTTGAAACTATTCTGAAGCACAACTTTGTCTTCTGAGAGTATCAATAAATCATCAGAAAAAAGCAAAACAGCCTTTGATGGGTTGCATTCTCTTTCTTCAAAAATATTGGTTATGTCATTTATATATAAATTGAAAAGTGTAGGTCTCCTTGTTTTATTCCACGTTTAATTTCATAGAAGTGGGAATGTAGTTTTTAGCTCACCTTGCCAAGCGCAATGTGAGCTTTTGCCATCACTTGGCGTCGGTCGTCCGTTAACTTTTCACATTTTAATCTTCTCCTCTGAAACCCCCTCAGCCAAATGAACTGAAACTTGGTAGGAAGCATCTATGGAAGGTCCTTTATAAAGATTGCTCATTTTGTTCCGATCCATTAACACACATGGCTGCCACAGGCAATTCTTGTTTCTGATTGGCCGATTTTTAAAAATCTTCTCCTCTGAAACTGCTTGGCCAAATGAACCGAAACTTGGTGGGAAGCATCTATGGAAGGTCCTCTATAAAGACTGCTCATTTCGTCCCGATCCGTTAACAAACATGGCCGCCACAGGCCATTCTTGTTTCTGATTGGTTGATTTCTAAAAAAATCTTCTCCTCTGAAACCGCCTGGCCAAATGAATCAAAGCTTGGTAGGAAGCATCCTTGGAAGATCCTCTATAAAGATTGCTCATTTAGTTCCGATCCGTTAACAAACATGGCCACCACAGGCCATTCTTGTTTCTGATGGGTTGATTTCTAAAAAATCTTCTCCTCTGAAACCGTTTTCCCAAATGAACTGAAATTTGGTAGGAAGCATCTATGGAAGGTCCTCTATAAAGATTGCTTATTTCGTCCCGATCCATTAACAGACATGGCCGCCACAGGCAATTCTTGTTTCTGATAGGCAGATTTAAAAAAATCTTCTCTGATGAAACCGCTTGTCCAAATGAACCGAAACTTGGTAGGAAGCATCTATGGAAGGTCCTCTATAAAGATTGCTCATTTTGTCCCGATTAGTTAACAAACATGGCCACCACAGATAATTCTTGTTTCAGATTGGTTGATTTCTAAAATATCTTCTGTTAAAGAAAGATAACTCTTGTTTAAATATAGATATCTGTATTCAAAATGCATTTATCTCTATACAGATTTTTAAAAATCTTCTCCTCTGAAACTGCATGGCCAAATGAACCAAAACTTTGTAGGAAGCATCTATGGAAATTCCTCTGTAAAGGTTGCTCATTTCATCCCAATCCGTTATCAAGCATGGCTGCCACAGGCAACTCTTGTTTCTGATTGGCTGATTTTTAAAAATCTTCTCCTCTGAAACCGTTTGGCCAAATGAACCGAAACTTGGTAGGAAGCATCTATGGGCAGTCCTCTCTAAAGAGTGCTAATTTCGTCCCGATCCATTTACAAACATGGTCGCCACAGGCAATTTTTGTTTCTGATCGGTCGATTTCAATGGATCTTTTCCTCTGAAACCGCTTGGCCAAATGATCCGAAACTTGGTAGGAAGCATCTATGGAAGGTCCTCTTTACAGATTGCACATTCCGTCCCGATCCATTACAAACATGGCCACCACAGGCGATTCTTGTTTCTGATTGGCTGATTTTTAGCTCGCCTGGCCATAGGCCATGTGAACTTTTGTCATGGGTAAGCGTCCGTCTTCCGTCCGTTAGCTTTTCACATTTAAATCTTCTCCTTTGAAACCGCGGAACAGATTTCAACCAAACTTGCCAGAAATGGTCATTGGATGGTCCTCTACCAGATTTGTGTTATTGGTGCTGATTTGAAATCCAACATGGCTGCCAGGGTCCATAATGTGATCTCATTGACTGAAATTTTAAAAATCTTCTTGTCAGAAACCACCAGGCCAATTGAATTGTGACTTTGCAGGAATGATCATTGGGTGGTCCTGTACTAAACTTGTGAATCATTTGCCGATCGGAAATTCAAGATGGCCGCCATGACTCGACTTAGTTTAACATTGGACCCTATGGGAATTTCACATTTTCATCTTTTTTTCTGAAACCACAAAAGAGATTTGAACCAAACTTGGCAGAAATGTTCATTGGATGGTCATATACAAGATTTGTGTTTTTGGCGCTGATCGAAAATCCAACATGGCTGCCAGGGCTCATAATGTGTTCTGATTGGTAGAAATTTTAAAAATCTTATTGTTAGAAAGCACTAAGCCAATTGAATTGTGACTTTGCAGGAATGATCATTGGGTGGTCCTGTACTAAACTTGTGAATCGTTTGCCGATCGGAAATTCAAGATGGCCGCCATGACTCGACTTAGTTTAACATTGAACCCTATGGGAATTTCACATTTTCATCTTTTTAGCTCACCTGACAGGTGAGCTATTGTCACCACTGAGCGTCCGTCGTCCGTCCGTCCGTTAACTTTTCACATTTTAATCAACTCCTCTGAAGCCACTGGGCCAATTTGAACCAAACTTTGGTGGAATGGTCCTTGGATGGCCCCCTTCCAAAATTGTGTCCGGTGATCCCGACTTCCAACCAATATGGTCGCCAAGCTAGAAATAGAAAAAAGGGGGGATGAAATTTTAATTGTTCATTGCTGCTTTAGTATAAGTCAGAATGAGCTCAAATTTTAACTGCAGCTACATGACAAGGAGTAGTTTAACATATATGCGGGTTTTTCTGTGAAATTTTTCTTTCAGCCGATTTATACCGATTATGCAAATTAGGCATATTTTGATAAAAGATCACATTTAAATCTTCTCCTCTGAAACCGCTGAACCAAATTACACTAAACCTGGCAGGGATGGTCCTTGGGTGGGTCCCTTTCAATATTGTGTCCGACAGCCCCACCTTCCATTCAAGATGACTACTGTTTCTAAAGATAGAAATTTCTTCTATTGTCCATTGCTGCTTTAGTATAAACCAAAATGAGCTCAAACTTTAACTGCAGCTACATGGCAAGGAGTAGTTTAACATATATTCCGGGTTTTTCTGTGAAATTTTTCTTTCAGCCGATTTATACCGATTATGCAAATTAGGCATATTTTGATAAAAGATCACATTTAAATCTTCTCCTCTGAAACCGCTGAACCAAATTACACTAAACCTGGCAGGGATGGTCCTTGGGTGGGTCCCTTTCAATATTGTGTCCGACAGCCCCACCTTCCATTCAAGATGGCTACTGTTACTAAAGATAAAAATTTCTTCTATTGTCCATTGCTTCTTTAGTATAAACCAAAATGAGCTCAAATTTTAACTGCAGCTACATGGCAATGAGTAGTTTAGCATATATATATTCGGGAGTTTTCTGTGAAATTTTTCTTTCAGCCGATTTATACCGATTATGCAAATTAGGCATATTTTGATAAAAAATCACATTTAAATCTTTTCCTCTGAAACCGCTGAACCAAATTAAACCAAACCTGGCAGGGATAGTCCTTGGGTAGTCCCATTTCAAAATTGTGTCCAACAGCTCCACCCTCCATTCAAGATGGCTGCTGTTACTAAAAATAGAAATTTCTTTAGTTGTCAATTTCAGCTCTATTACAAATCAAAATGAACTCAAATTTTAGCTGCAGCTATATGGCAATGAGTAGTTTAACATATATTCTGGGTTTTTCTGTGAGATTTTTTCAGCCAGTTTATTCCGTTTAGGAATATTGTGAGATAAAAATCACATCAAAATCTTTTGCTCAGAAATTTGAGTTGAAATGATCTTTAGGTGGCCCACTTTCAAAATTATGTGTAACACCCCCATTTTCTATCAACTTTAGATGTCAAATTGAAAACCAGGTGAGCGATTACAGGCTCCTAGGAGCCTCTAGTTTTCTGAAACCACAAAACAGATTTGAACCAAACTTGGCAGAAATGTTCATTGGATGGTCATATACAAGATTTGTGTTTTTGGCGCTGATCGGAAATCCAACATGGCTGCCAGGGCTCATAATGTGTTCTGATTGGTCGAAATTTTAAAAATCTTATTGTTAGAAAGCACTAAGCCAATTGAATTGTGACTTTGCAGGAATGATCATTGGGTGGTCCTGTACTAAACTTGTGAATCGTTTGCCGATCGGAAATTCAAGATGGCCACCATGACTCGACTTAGTTTAACATTGGACCCTATGGGAATTTCACATTTTCATCTTTTTTTCTGAAACCACAAAACAGATTTGAACTAAACTTGGCAGAAATGTTCATTGGATGGTCATATACAAGATTTGTGTTTTTGGTGTTGATCGGAAATCCAACATAGCTGCCAGGGCCCATAATGTGTTCTGATTGGTCGAAATTTAAGAAATCTTCTTGTCAGAAACCACTTAGCCAATTGAATTGTGACTTTGCAGGAATGATCATTGGGTGGTCCTGTACTAAACTTGTGAATCGTTTGCTGATCGGAAATTCAAGATGGCCACCATGACTCGACTTAATTTTAACATAGGACCCTATGGAAAAAATGCTTAAAAATCTTCTCCTCTGAAACCAGTAAGTCAATTTAAAACAAACATGGCATGAATGGGCCATAGGTGGTCAGTTTTCAAAATTATGTCTTGTGACCCCGACTCCATCCAAGATGGCCACTGTCAGCGGACATAATTTTAACATAGGACCCTATGGGAAAAATGTTTAAAAATTTTCTCCTCTGAAGCCAGTAAGCCAATTTAAAGCAAACATGGCATGGATGGTCATTAAGTGGTCAATTTTCAAAATTGTGTCCAGTGACCCTGACCTCCATCCAAGATGGCCGCCTTCAGCAGACATACTGTAGTTTTAACATAGGACCCTATGGGAAAAAATGTTTTAAAATCTTCTCCTCTGAAACCAGTAAGCCAATATAGCAAACATGTCATCGATGGTTCTTAGGTGGTCAACTTCCAAAATTGTGTTCAGTGACCCCGATCTCGGTCCAAAATGGCCACTGTCCGCGGACATAGTTTTAACATAGGACCCTATGGGAAAATTGTTTAAAAGTCTTCTCCTCTGAAACCAGTCAGCCAATTTTAAGCAAGAATGGCATGGATGGTCCTTGGGTAGTATACTTTCAAAATTGTGTCCGGTGACCACGATCTCCATCCAAGATGGCTGCCATGAGCAGACATAGTTTTAGCATAGAACCCTATGGCAGTTTGGGATTTGAATAGTAACTTAGATGTATTCGGCATGTAAACATTCTTAAGAGGACTTATTTATTTTAGGTGAGCGATACAGGCTCACCTGAGCCTCTAGTTTAGATTCTTCTCCTCTGAAACCGTTTGACCAAATGAACTGAAACTTGGTAGGAAGCATCTATGGAAAGTCCTCTGTTACGATTGCTCATTCGTCCCGATCCATTTACAAACATGGCCGCCACAGACAATTCTTGTTTCTGATTGGTTGATTTCTAAAAATTCTTCTCCTCTGAAACCGCTTTGCCAAATGAACCGAAACTTGGTAGGAAGCATCTATGGAAGGTTCTCTATAAAGACTGCTCATTTAGTCTTGATCCATTAACAAACATGGCCACCACAGGCAATTCTTGTTTCTGATTGGTCGATTTCTAAAAATCATCTACTCTGAAACAGCTTGGCTAAATGAACCGAAACCTGGTAGGAAGCATCTATGGAAGGTCCTCTATGGGAATTGCTCATTCCATTTTGATCCGTTAACAAATATGGCCGTCATTATATATATACTCATAGGCAATTCTTGTTTCTTATTGGTCGATTTCTAAAACAGCTTTTTCTCTGAAACTGCTTTGTTAAATGAACTGAAACTTGGTATGAAGCATCTATGGAATGTCCTCTATAGAGATTGCTCATTTTGCCTTGATCCATTAACAAACATGGCTGCCACAGGCAATTCTTGTTTTATATTGGTCGATTTCTAAAAATCTTCTTCTCTGAAACTACTTGGCCAAAATAAGCTGAAATTTGGACCTATGGAAGGTTCTGTATTAAGTTTTCTCAAAACAGAATGAAAGGTGAGCGACACAGGCTAGCTGAGCCTCTAGTTTAAGCTCAGCTTGGCCAAAGGCCATGGGACCTTTTGCCATCACTTGGTATCCATCCTTCTGTCTTACATTATAACTTTCACATTTAAATCTTCTTCTCTGAAACCACTTGTTTACAGCAAATTTATACCGATTAGACATATTATTAAAAAAAAAATCACATCAAAATTTTTAGCTGAAATGATCTTTGGTTGTCCAAATTTCAAAGTTATTTTTTATAAACTTTAGAATTCAAATTAATAAGAAGGTGAACGATTACAAACTCCTGGGAGCCACTAGCTATATTTTAGAGAACACTCTGTATTTGAATATTGTTGCCTTATTCAGTCAAGGAAATTAGGAATTTGAATCCACAGGACATTCGGTCCTGTGAACTGTGAGGAATTACAGAACCGAACTAGATTTTACAGTACCGACAATATAATAATGATTTTTTTTTAAATAATAAATTAATTTTATTTAAGTGTCACATATTGATTGCATTAAACTTACAATCACAAACAGCAATATCTACAATTAGACAGCGGCATAAAGGTTAGCATGCGAGTGCTCATGGGTTCGTGCTCCGGTCGGGTCAGACCAAAGACTATAAAATTAGTATTTTTTGCTTCTCTGTTAAGTACGCAGCATTAAGGAGAAAGAGCAAAGACTGGTTGGCTCTGAAATTTCTTCAAATGGCCAAAACTGCTCTATTTTAAGCCAGAAAGTGCCCAAATTTGAACTGTATAAGCATAATGATGAGCTTTTTAACATATATTATGGGATTTTTAATGAACTTTGAACTTTTGCCTATTTTGACCGATTATGCAAATTAGAAAAAAGGGGGGATGAAATTAAAAAAATATCTTCTCCTCTGAAACTACTGTGCCAATCTCAACCAAACTTTGCTGAAATGATCCTTAAGTGGTCCCCTTTCAAAATTGTGTCCATCAGATCCGTGTCCTGTATCCAAGATGGCTGCCATGACTAAAAATAGAAATTTCTTCAAATGGCCAAAACTGCTCTATTTTAAGCCAGAAAGTGCCCAAATTTGAACTGTATCAGCATAATGATGAGCTTTTTAACATATATTACGGGATTTTTTATGACCTTTGAACTTTTGCCTATTTTGACCGATTATGCAAATTAGAAAAAAGGGGGGATGAAATTAAAATAAAATCTTCTCCTCTTAAACTACTGTGCCAATCTCAACCAAACTTTACTGAAATGATCCTTGGGTGGTCCCCTTTCAAAATGTTGTCCGTCAGTGCCGTCCTGTATCCAAGATGGCCGCCATGACTAAAAATAGAAATTTCTTCAAATGGCCAAAACTGCTCTATTTTAAGCCAGAAAGTGCCCAAATTTGAACTGTATAAACATAATGATGAGCTTTTTAACATATATTACGGGATTTTTAATGAACTTTGAACTTTTGCCTATTTTGACCGACTATGCAAATTAGAAAAAAGGGGGGATGAAATTAAAAAAAAAATCTTCTCCTCTGAAACTACTGTGCCAATCTCAACCAAACTTTGCTGAAATGATCCTTGGGTGGTCCCCTTTCAAAATTGTGTCCGTCAGTGCCGTTCTGTATCCAAGATGGCTGCCATTACTAAAAATAGAAATTTCTTCAAATGGCCAAAACTGCTCTATTTAAAGCCAGAAAGTGCCCAAATTTGAACTGTATAAGCATAATGATGAGCTTTTTAACATATATTATGGGATTTTTTATGAACTTTGAACTTTTGCCTATTTTGACCGATTATGCAAATTAGAAAAAAGGGGGGATGAAATTAAAAAAAATCTTCTCCTCTGAAACTACTGTGCCAATCTCAACCAAACTTTGCTGAAATGATCCTTGGGTGGTCCCCTTTCAAAATTGTGTCCATCACCGCCGTCCTGTATCCAAGATGGCCACCATGACTAAAAATAGAAATTTCTTCAAATGGCCAAAACTGCTCTACTTTAAGCCAGAAAGTGCCCAGATTTGAACTGTATAAGCATAATGATGAGCTTTTTAACATATATTACGGGACTTTTTTATGAACTTTGAACTTTTGCCTATTTTGACCGATTATGCAAATTAGAAAAAAGGGGGGATGAAATTTAAAAAAAATCTTCTCCTCTGAAACTACTGTGCCAATCTCAACCAAACTTTGCTGAAATGATCCTTGGGTGGTCCTCTTCCAAAATTGTGTCTGGCATTTCAGAACACCGACCAAGATGGCCACCACAGTCGAACTTCATTTAACATAGGACCCTATGGGAGATTCCCATAAAAATCTTTTTGTCTGAAACCATTTGCTCAATAAGAACAAAATTTTGATGAAATAGTCAATGGATGGTTCTCTTCCAAAAATGTGTCTGGCGGTTCGGCCTTTCGATCAATTTTTTTTTTTTATCTGCAATTTTGAAGTAAATCTGATTACCCATCTTGGAGTTCTTGCCCTTTTTTCATCAAATTTATAAAAAAAAATTAATACTTTTCATCTTATATTTCAAAAACTATAAGAGATAAAGGTTAAGTTTAAATTGCAAAAATTTGCAGCATGTCAAGATCTTCCTACCCTGCAATTTTTGAAGTAAATCCTATTACCCATTTTGGAGTTATTGCCCTTTTTTCATCAAAATGTTCTCAATTTTAATACTATCATCTTGTATCTCAAAAACTATTAGAGATAGAGGGAAAGTTTACACTGCAAAAATGTTCAGCATGTCAAGATCTACAAAAAATTTCCCACAGTTAAAAATATGCGAGAACTGTGAAGAGTTATTCCTCTTGAAATGCATTTTTTTGTTGACTCACTGCTTTTGGTTACTCAAATAATCAAAGGGAAGCAACTCTATTACAAAATGTGAAGTAGGAAAAGCTAAATTTTGAGAATCATTGACATATATGTTTTTTTACAGCAATTTTGATAACTTACATTAAAGGGGGAACCCCTGCCCACATTTTTTTGTAGAAGGGGTCTGCAATGACGAAGGCTACATTTGTTAATTTTTTTTGCCGAATTTATCAAGTTTTATTGACTGATGTTGTTATTATACCCAGGTGAGCTATACAGGCTCCTGGGAGCCTCTAGTTAAACATTTTTATCGTGGCAGGAAACCAAATGTTTATTACAAGTTATGGTAATAAACATTTGGTTTCCTGTCTCGATAAAAATGTATGAAACGGCACCATCTAAGACCATTTGGGTTTTTTCTTGGTTATTTAATGCATTTATATACCATTTTAAATATTAAAGTAGTATATTTTTTTTATATTTTTTAACGCGACAGGATACCACAAGCACTGTATCGGAGTTATAATATTATCATACAAAAATTCCATTAATGTTCCGAAAATCACACTTCCATTACACGTGGTTCACTTGTGACCGGAAGTTCAATTGGGCAGAAATTGTAAATCGTACCAATTTATTTAATCTTTAAATTAACGTTTCTTTTTGGATGACATGTAACGCATAACGGAACAGGTGGATGATTGAATAAAAAAAATAGAAAATGAAAAGCTTAAATGTAAACATCCGTGATTAATCTATTTAAACATCTCACAAGAGTTTATTTATGCTAATCGTTGTTATGGTGACTGTTACAAAAAGGAGATAACACAACTTAAAATAGCGTTACGAAATCGGAAACCAATGTAACACGCAATATATGACACCTGTAACAGAAATACTTACTCTGCTCAAAATTTTCTTCTCTCCATTCTTCATTATCAATGTTTGTCAATATTTTAACGGCTAGCTTACATTTTTTTATGTCGTAGTTGTGTGGAAATCTAACTCCGTTATGCAGTTCGGAGACGAAAATAACGATAAGAAACGACGCATAAAATTACGAAGATGGACATTAAAAATAATTTTTATTCATAACATATTTACAATATATCAATGGTCACCATTCATCTAACACACCAACCAATCATTTGGCCATAGAATTACAAGATATATCAAAGAAATATCAAATTTTATCAGTTTTCTATCATTATCAGAAACGGTTCAAATACCATATTCTTGCTCATATGTAAAAAAAAATAATAGAATAAAATAATAGCTCTATGCTACCAGAAAAAGTATAATTAGAAACCAGAATTTAGAATTACAAAAGAATATACATATAGCTCTTTTGGTCCATTGGCTTTGATGTACTAGTTGCAGACCATAACATTTTGTTCAACGTTGTGATGAAGCCAGGGTCGGTCCTGCTTCCAAATATCAATAAATTAACGTTCTCGGTCTTTTTCATACTGTTTCTTCCGTTCTCTCGTCTCCTCTGTGGTTACTTTTCTCTTTAATGGCTTTCCTGGTATGGCTCCTGTCTTATTCTTCAAGAAAGCCATGACCACCGTGTTTTGAAGTGATAAAATGTTCCGAATTAACGACGATTGTTAATGAAGAAAACTCTAGAGAATAATATTTTTCCGAAATACCACGATCACACAAAATATTTTACTACATCAAAATTTTACGACAATAACTGTCGTAAATAGTTAGTGTCTTTGCCAAAACTCGTGATTATCAATTACGATATGTATTATTTATTTTAGATTTTTCTTGATTTAAGAATAACAAATAAAAGAGAATTAGAAATATTTATAAGTTGAATTTACCGAGAACCTCGATTTATCCATTCTTAAAAGCAGTGGCTGACAAAACAATTTACCGGACAGTCGGTCCGGTGGGTTAACGAAAACTACCGGACCGCCAGGAAATTTATCGGACGCGGTCCGTCGGTCCGTTGCCAATTTCCTTGACTGCTTATTATGTTAATCATCTTCTTCACCCCTTTTTTAGCTCACCTTGCCAAAGGCAATGTGAGCTTTTGCCATCACTTGGCGTCTGTCGTCCATTAACTTTTCACATTTTAATCTTCTCCTCTGAAACCCCCTAGCCAAATGAAGTGAAACTTGGTTGGAAGCATCTATGGAAGGTCCTCTATAAAGTTTGCTCATTTCGTCCCGATCCATTAACAAACATGGCCGCCACAGACGATTCTTGTTTCTGATTGGTTGATTTTTAAAATTCTTCTCCTCTGAAACCGTTTGGCGAAATGAACCGTAACTTGGTAGAAAGCTTCGTTGGAAGGTCCTCTGTAAAGATTGCTCATTTCATCCCGATCGGTTAACAAACATGGCCACCACAGGCACAGGCAATTCTTGTTTCTGATTGGTTGATTTCTAAAAAAATCTTCTCTGTTAAAAAAAAGATAACTCTTGCCATTATCTCCCTTAGAAATTCACTAATGCTGATATAGTGTAACATGTTTATTCTATACATTACAAGTAGGTATTCACATTTTAATATTCTTTTTAGCAAATCTTGCCAAAGGCAATATGAGCTTTTGCCATCACTTGGTGTTCATCCTCTGTCATCCATTTACTTTTCACATTTTAATCTTCTCTGAAAACCATCAGCCAAATGAACTGTAGCTTGGTAGGAAGCATCTATGGAAGGTCCTCTCTAAAGAGTGCACATTTTGTTATGATCCATTACCAACATGGCCGCCACAGGCAATTCTTGTTTGTGATTTGCCGATTTTAAAAAATCTTCTCCTCTGAAACCGCTTGGCCAAATGAACCAAAACTTGGTGGGAAGCATCTATGGCAGGTCCACTATGAAGATTGCTCAATTTGTCCCGATCCATTAACAAACATGGCCACTACAGGCAGTTCTTGTTTCTGATTGTTCGATTTCTAAAAATCTTCTCCTCTGAAACCGCTTAACCAAATAAACCGAAATTTGATAGGGAGCATCTTTGGAAGGTCCTCTATATAGAATGCTCATTTCGTCCCCATCCATTAGCAAACATGGCCGCCACAGCAGTTCTTTTGTTTCTGATTGGTCGATTTTTAAAAATCTTCTCCTCTGAAACTGCTTTGCCAAATGAACCGAAACTTGATAGGAAGCATCTATGGAAGGTTCTCTATAGGTATTACTCATTTCGTTTTGATCCGTAGACAAACATGGCTGCCATAGGCAATGCTTGTTTCTGATTGGTCGATTTCTAAAAATCATCTCTGAAACCACTTGGCCAAATGAACCGAAACTTTGTAGTAAACGTATATGGAAGGTACTCTATAAAGTTGGCTAATTTTGTCCCGATCCATTAACAAACATGGCTGCCACAGGCAATTCTTGTTTCTGGTTTCTCGATTTCTAAAAATCTTCTTCTCTGAAACTGCTTAGCCAAATGAACCGAAATTTGGTGGGAAGCACCTATGGAAGGTTCTGTATTAAGTTTCCTCAAAGCAGAATGAAAGGTGAGCGACACAGGCTCAGACCACAGCCTCTAGTAATTAATTTATAATACAGACCAACTCTCCATATAGAATCAAATTTACGCTTAAGTGGGTTGTTCCTAGACGTAAACTTCCAACAAATTTTGAACTTACGATATTCGTAAATGTTTTAGTGAAACTCTTCATGATCTTAATTTTATACTTGTAAGAATTTTCATGAAAAGGGCTGCTGATGTAATTTTCTAGTTGCTAGAACTTGTTGACATGTTGCTGATTTCTTGTATTAACCCCAGTTTAAGCTCAACGGGGAATAAACAATTTCATTGTTTGGAATAAGAAACTTAATATTGTTTTTTTTACTAAGAAATAATTTAATATCTCAAAACCAATTGAATGTTTATTTTTCTCACTATAGAACTATACTACATCAAGCCCTAACATAACCATTTGTAAGCTGAAACCATATACCAGATATAATTTCTCAATAGAAGTGCGACCAGGGAATGATGAAGGATACTATAGTGATAAAGAATTCAACTTTACTCATACACTTAAAGATAGTAAGTAATATTATCAATGTAAGGAGAATGTTGAAAGAACTCACATAATGGAATTAATTGTCAATCTTATGTCTGATTTAAGATTACAGTAACCTCCCTTTAATAAAGTAAGTAATAGTATAAAACTGGAGAGAATCTTTATAGAACTCACATAATGGAATTAATTGTCAATCTTATGTCTGATTTAAGATTACAGTAGCCTCCCTTTAATAAAGTAAGTAATAGTATAAAACTGGAGAGAATCTTTATAGAACTCACATAATGGAATTAATTGTCAATCTTATGTCTGATTTAAGATTACAGTAGCCTCCCTTTAATAAAGTAAGTAATAGTATAAAACTGGAGAGAATCTTTATAGAACTCACATAATGGAATTAATTGTCTATCTTATGTCTGATTTAAGATTACAGTAACCTCCCTTTAATAAAGTAAGTAATAGTATAAAACTGGGCAGAATCTTTATAGAACTCACATAATGGAATTAATTGTCAATCTTATGTCTGATTTAAGATTACAGTAACCTCCCTTTAATAAAGTAAGTAATAGTATAAAACTGGGGAGAATCTTTATAGAACTCCGTAGCTATATATCTATCATATATTACTAACCCTATGTAGCTCATGGAATTATGCAAACTATCCTTATTTATTTCTAATATTAGTCACGATGTTATTATGTTTCATAGATAACACCAACAACGTGCTCTCACCACGAGGTATATCGTGGGAGAACGACGTACAAAACATTTTTTTATTTTTATTTTCTAGTTAATGAACTGGGACTATGTAATATAACTCCTGGTAATTTACCTTAGTATGTAAGGGCTTGACATCTATATATCTCAAAACTAAAGGTAGACACATGTATAGCGAGTTGCCATGTGGTGTCTGGGATCATTGTTGGCAGACGGCCAGTGTGGGCATGCGTAAACAATACTAGTTTCCGTGTATCCACACTGAACGTGGGGCAACAACCCAGACATTAAATTGGTAACTCCCTATATAGTAATTAGATCATTAGGCGTAAATGCTAAATACATATTATTATTATTTACTTTATTTAATTAACTATTAATTTACTTTTCTATGTTAACAAAGTTATAATTTTGGCAATTTTTGCGCGGAGATGCTATCGATGTCAAGTACCTCATTAACACCAAAATAGGGTTAATGTGTATCTAGAGGAAGGTCGTAGTGCCCAACTCATTATGATACACTATACCTATCAAATTGGGATTTGTCACACTATTTAAACAACTTGTATGCTAAATTCATAAATGACAGCAATTAATATTTTTGGTTCACATAATAAATATGACAAACTATATATTAAAGTCAATCATTTAATTAAATACTTAAATAAGCTTCATCATTTACAAATTTCAATTATTCTAAAATCTCACAATATGTAATAATAAGGCATAAAAAGTAAGAAAATAATAAGAGAATCACCAAAACTCAAATATTTTTTTTTTTAAGGGCGCAATTTCTCACTGAGAAAGTCGCCGTCTAAAACCAAATCAATCAATAGAACTCACATAATGGAATTAATTGTCAATCTTATGTCTGATTTAAGATTACAGTAACCTCCTTTTAATAAAGTAAGTAATAGTATAAAACTGGAGAGAATCTTTATAGAACTCACATAATGGAATTAATTGTCAATCTTATGTCTGATTTAAGATTACAGTAGCCTTACTTGTATAAGATAAGTAATAGTATAAAACTGGAGAGAATCTTTATAGAACTCACATAATGGAATTAATTGTCAATCTTATGTCTGATTTAAGATTACAGTAACCTCCCTTTAATAAAGTAAGTAATAGTATAAAACTGGGGAGAATCTTTATAGAACTCCGTAGCTATATATCTATCATATATTACTAACCCTATGTAGCTCATGGAATTATGCAAACTATCCTTATTTATTTCTAATATTAGTCACGATGTTATTATGTTTCATAGATAACACCAACAACGTGCTCTCACCACGAGGTATATCGTGGGAGAACGACGTACAAAACATTTTTTTATTTTTATTTTCTAGTTAATGAACTGGGACTATGTAATATAACTCCTGGTAATTTACCTTAGTATGTAAGGGCTTGACATCTATATATCTCAAAACTAAAGGTAGACACATGTATAGCGAGTTGCCATGTGGTGTCTGGGATCATTGTTGGCAGACGGCCAGTGTGGGCATGCGTAAACAATACTAGTTTCCGTGTATCCACACTGAACGTGGGGCAACAACCCAGACATTAAATTGGTAACTCCCTATATAGTAATTAGATCATTAGGCGTAAATGCTAAATACATATTATTATTATTTACTTTATTTAATTAACTATTAATTTACTTTTCTATGTTAACAAAGTTATAATTTTGGCAATTTTTGCGCGGAGATGCTATCGATGTCAAGTACCTCATTAACACCAAAATAGGGTTAATGTGTATCTAGAGGAAGGTCGTAGTGCCCAACTCATTATGATACACTATACCTATCAAATTGGGATTTGTCACACTATTTAAACAACTTGTATGCTAAATTCATAAATGACAGCAATTAATATTTTTGGTTCACATAATAAATATGACAAACTATATATTAAAGTCAATCATTTAATTAAATACTTAAATAAACTTCATCATTTACAAATTTCAATTATTCTAAAATCTCACAATATGTAATAATAAGGCATAAAAAGTAAGAAAATAATAAGAGAATCACCAAAACTCAAATAATTTTTTTTTTAAGGGCGCAATTTCTCACTGAGAAAGTCGCCGTCTAAAACCAAATCAATCAATAGAACTCACATAATGGAATTAATTGTCAATCTTATGTCTGATTTAAGATTACAGTAGCCTCCCTTTTATAAGATAAGTAATAGTATAAAACTGGAGAGAATCTTTATAGAACTCACATAATGGAATTAATTGTCTATCTTATGTCTGATTTAAGATTACAGTAGTCTCCCTTTAATAAAGTAAGTAATAGTATAAAACTGGAGAGAATCTTTATAGAACTCACATAATGGAATTAATTGTCAATCTTATGTCTGATTTAAGATTACAGTAGCCTCCCTTTTATAAGATAAGTAATAGTATAAAACTGGAGAGAATCTTTATAGAACTCTCATAATGGAATTAATTGTCAATCTTATGTCTGATTTAAGATTACAGTAACCTCCCTTTAATAAAGTAAGTAATAGTATAAAACTGGAGAGAATCTTTATAGAACTCACATAATGGAATTAATTGTCAATCTTATGTCTGATTTAAGATTACAGTAACCTCCTTTTAATAAAGTAAGTAATAGTATAAAACTGGAGAGAATCTTTATAGAACTCACATAATGGAATTAATTGTCAATCTTATGTCTGATTTAAGATTACAGTAACCTCCCTTTAATAAAGTAAGTAATAGTATAAAACTGGAGAGAATCTTTATAGAACTCACATAATGGAATTAATTGTCAATCTTATGTCTGATTTAAGATTACAGTAGCCTTACTTGTATAAGATAAGTAATAGTATAAAACTGGAGAGAATCTTTATAGAACTCACATAATGGAATTAATTGTCAATCTTATGTCTGATTTAAGATTACAGTAACCTCCCTTTAATAAAGTAAGTAATAGTATAAAACTGGGGAGAATCTTTATAGAACTCCATAGCTATATATCTATCATATATTACTAACCCTATGTAGCTCATGGAATTATGCAAACTATCCTTATTTATTTCTAATATTAGTCACGATGTTATTATGTTTCATAGATAACACCAACAACGTGCTCTCACCACGAGGTATATCGTGGGAGAACGACGTACAAAACATTTTTTTATTTTTATTTTCTAGTTAATGAACTGGGACTATGTAATATAACTCCTGGTAATTTACCTTAGTATGTAAGGGCTTGACATCTATATATCTCAAAACTAAAGGTAGACACATGTATAGCGAGTTGCCATGTGGTGTCTGGGATCATTGTTGGCAGACGGCCAGTGTGGGCATGCGTAAACAATACTAGTTTCCGTGTATCCACACTGAACGTGGGGCAACAACCCAGACATTAAATTGGTAACTCCCTATATAGTAATTAGATCATTAGGCGTAAATGCTAAATACATATTATTATTATTTACTTTATTTAATTAACTATTAATTTACTTTTCTATGTTAACAAAGTTATAATTTTGGCAATTTTTGCGCGGAGATGCTATCGATGTCAAGTACCTCATTAACACCAAAATAGGGTTAATGTGTATCTAGAGGAAGGTCGTAGTGCCCAACTCATTATGATACACTATACCTATCAAATTGGGATTTGTCACACTATTTAAACAACTTGTATGCTAAATTCATAAATGACAGCAATTAATATTTTTGGTTCACATAATAAATATGACAAACTATATATTAAAGTCAATCATTTAATTAAATACTTAAATAAACTTCATCATTTACAAATTTCAATTATTCTAAAATCTCACAATATGTAATAATAAGGCATAAAAAGTAAGAAAATAATAAGAGAATCACCAAAACTCAAATAATTTTTTTTTTAAGGGCGCAATTTCTCACTGAGAAAGTCGCCGTCTAAAACCAAATCAATCAATAGAACTCACATAATGGAATTAATTGTCAATCTTATGTCTGATTTAAGATTACAGTAGCCTCCCTTTTATAAGATAAGTAATAGTATAAAACTGGAGAGAATCTTTATAGAACTCACATAATGGAATTAATTGTCTATCTTATGTCTGATTTAAGATTACAGTAGTCTCCCTTTAATAAAGTAAGTAATAGTATAAAACTTGGGAGAATCTTTATAGAACTCACATAATGGAATTAATTGTCAATCTTATGTCTGATTTAAGATTACAGTAGCCTCCCTTTTATAAGATAAGTAATAGTATAAAACTGGAGAGAATCTTTATAGAACTCTCATAATGGAATTAATTGTCAATCTTATGTCTGATTTAAGATTACAGTAACCTCCCTTTAATAAAGTAAGTAATAGTATAAAACTGGAGAGAATCTTTATAGAACTCACATAATGGAATTAATTGTCAATCTTATGTCTGATTTAAGATTACAGTAACCTCCCTTTAATAAAGTAAGTAATAGTATAAAACTGGAGAGAATCTTTATAGAACTCACATAATGGAATTAATTGTCAATCTTATGTCTGATTTAAGATTACAGTAGCCTTACTTGTATAAGATAAGTAATAGTATAAAACTGGAGAGAATCTTTATAGAACTCACATAATGGAATTAATTGTCAATCTTATGTCTGATTTAAGATTACAGTAGCCTTACTTGTATAAGATAAGTAATAGTATAAAACTGGAGAGAATCTTTATAGAACTCACATAATGGAATTAATTGTCAATCTTATGTCTGATTTAAGATTACAGTAGCCTTACTTGTATAAGATAAGTAATAGTATAAAACTGGAGAGAATCTTTATAGAACTCTCATAATGGAATTAATTGTCAATCTTATGTCTGATTTAAGATTACAGTAGCCTTACTTGTATAAGATAAGTAATAGTATAAAACTGGAGAGAATCTTTGTTGAACTCTCATAATGGAATTAATTGTCAATCTTATGTCTGATTTAAGATTACAGTAGCCTTACTTGTATAAGATAAGTAATAGTATAAAACTGGAGAGAATCTTTATAGAACTCACATAATGGAATTAATTGTCAATCTTATGTCTGATTTAAGATTACAGTAGCCTTACTTGTATAAGATAAGTAATAGTATAAAACTGTAGAGAATCTTTATAGAACTCTCATAATGGAATTAATTGTCAATCTTATGTCTGATTTAAGATTACAGTAGCCTTACTTGTATAAGATAAGTAATAGTATAAAACTGGAGAGAATCTTTATAGAACTCACATAATGGAATTAATTGTCAATCTTATGTCTGATTTAAGATTACAGTAGCCTGACTTGTATAAGATAAGTAATAGTATAAAACTGGAGAGAATCTTTATAGAACTCACATAATGGAATTAATTGTCAATCTTATGTCTGATATAAGATTACAGTAGCCTCCCTTTTATAAAATAAGTAATAGTATAAAACTGGAGAGAATCTTTATAGAACTCTCATAATGGAATTAATTGTCAATCTTATGTCTGATTTAAGATTACAGTAGCCTCCCTTTTATAAAATAAGTAATAGTATAAAACTGGAGAGAATCTTTATAGAACTCTCATAATGGAATTAATTGTCAATCTTATGTCTGATTTAAGATTACAGTAGCCTCCCTTTTATAAAATAAGTAATAGTATAAAACTGGAGAGAATCTTTATAGTACTCACATAATGGAATTAATTGTCAATCTTATGTCTGATTTAAGATTACAGTAGCCTCCCTTTTATAAGATAAGTAATAGTATAAAACTGGGGAGAATCTTTATAGAACTCACATAATGGAATTAATTGTCAATCTTATGTCTGATTTAAGATTACAGTAGCCTCCCTTTTATAAGATAAGTCATAGTATAAAACTGGAGAGAATCTTTATAGAACTCACATAATGGCATACCTGTTAACCCCCCCCTTTGCACGGGATTCTCCAGCGTAAGAGCCTTATCTCCCGCATGGACTGGTTCTCCTGCACGGGAGACATTAATCTCCTGCACGATCTCCCCCCAACAAAAAAATCAAGTACAATAAAATCTTGACCTACATTTTGCGATCAATATTTCTGGAAATTTTCCATTTGGAACTCCCGCGCTGATGAAAAACGCCGAGAGATACGAATGGTAAAGGTGTTTAAATGATATCCGGTTATTGATCTGTTTGACACCTTTACAGGTAAATTGGGTCATGGAGATTAATTAAGGTGTTGATGATTATACAACAATTATCCACTGATTGACAGTTAATTGGGGATAAGGAAGTGGATTTGTGGCACACGCTTAGATGATTAGAAGTGTGATAGCGGCAATTAAAAATAGTTATCAACCGTTGTGCAAACAGGAGTCGGGCAACCTTTGATGTCGAGGAAAACTTCTTATTTCGATCAAACATGCAATGAATTCATCTCGGATTGAGTTGTTATGGCTTGTTTGGGACCAAAGCCGATCAAAGTATTATTTAAGGACTAAGTTCCAGGATGGAATTGATAAACCACAAAAATGCCGAAACGTATGCTATCACCCAACGCACCAGCAGCAAAGTGACTTTAATTTTAGTGCTCTATGACTTGATTGTTCAGAACATTCTGTCTTTATTGTTATTGCTTTGTTATAACCTTATGATTATGAATGACTATGAATAAATTATAAATACAGTTTTTATCCTTCATTCATCATATGAAACACTACTAAAAAGACAGAAATGTAAACAATATATATTGAAATGGGATGCAGTTGGTTCAATACTGAAACAAACAAAAAGAAAACATCAATTAACAATAAAAACATGCATCAAATACGTCGATAAAAAATCTCCAGCCAAAAATTTACAAATCTCCAGTTGTAGCATAGCAACTCTATCACATGTATGCAACTACAAGATACAATTTTGTGCGTTTAAAGGCGACATACAAAATCTCCCCCTTAGAAGAGTTGGTAGGGGGGAGATCTCCCCCCTAGCAATTCCCAGAGGTTAACAGGTATGATAATGGAATTAATTGTCAATCTTATGTCTGATTTAAGATTACAGTAGCCTCCCTTTTATAAGATAAGTAATAGTATAAAACTGGAGAGAATCTTTATAGAACTCACATAATGGAATTAATTGTCAATCATATGTCTGATTTAAGATTACAGTAGTCTCCCTTTTATAAAGTAAGTAATAGTATAAAACTGGAGAGAATCTTTATAGAACTCACATAATGGAATTAATTGTCAATCTTATGTCTGATTTAAGATTACAGTAGCCTCCCTTTTATAAGATAAGTAATAGTATAAAACTGGAGAGAATCTTTATAGAACTCACATAATGGAATTAATTGTCAATCATATGTCTGATTTAAGATTACAGTAGTCTCCCTTTTATAAAGTAAGTAATAGTATAAAACTGGAGAGAATCTTTATAGAACTCACATAATGGAATTAATTGTCAATCTTAAGTCTGATTTAAGATTACAGTAGCCTCCCTTTTATAAGATAAGTAATAGTATAAAACTGGAGAGAATCTTTATAGAACTCACATAATGGAATTAATTGTCAATCTTATGTCTGATTTAAGATTACAGTAGCCTCCCTTTTATAAGATAAGTAATAGTATAAAACTGGAGAGAATCTTTATAGAACTCTCATAATGGAATTAATTGTCAATCTTATGTCTGATTTAAGATTACAGTAACCTCCCTTTAATAAAGTAAGTAATAGTATAAAACTGGAGAGAATCTTTATAGAACTCACATAATGAAATTAATTGTCAATCTTATGTCTGATTTAAGATTACAGTAACCTCCCTTTAATAAAGTAAGTAATAGTATAAAACTGGAGAGAATCTTTATAGAACTCACATAATGGAATTAATTGTCAATCTTATGTCTGATTTAAGATTACAGTAGCCTTACTTGTATAAGATAAGTAATAGTATAAAACTGGAGAGAATCTTCATAGAACTCTCATAATGGAATTAATTGTCAATCTTATGTCTGATTTAAGATTACAGTAGCCTTACTTGTATAAGATAAGTAATAGTATAAAACTGGAGAGAATCTTTATAGAACTCACATAATGGAATTAATTGTCAATCTTATGTCTGATTTAAGATTACAGTAGCCTTACTTGTATAAGATAAGTAATAGTATAAAACGAGAGAATCTTTATAGAACTCTCATAATGGAATTAATTGTCAATCTTATGTCTGATTTAAGATTACAGTAGCCTTACTTGTATAAGATAAGTAATAGTATAAAACTGTAGAGAATCTTTATAGAACTCTCATAATGGAATTAATTGTCAATCTTATGTCTGATTTAAGATTACAGTAGCCTTACTTGTATAAGATAAGTAATAGTATAAAACTGGAGAGAATCTTTATAGAACTCGCATAATAGAATTAATTGTCAATCTTATGTCTGATTTAAGATTACAGTAGCCTTACTTGTATAAGATAAGTAATAGTATAAAACTGGAGAGAATCTTTATAGAACTCACATAATGGAATTAATTGTCAATCTTATGTCTGATTTAAGATTACAGTAGTCTCCCTTTTATAAAGTAAGTAATAGTATAAAACTGGAGAGAATCTTTATAGAACTCACATAATGGAATTAATTGTCAATCTTAAGTCTGATTTAAGATTACAGTAGCCTCCCTTTTATAAGATAAGTAATAGTATAAAACTGGAGAGAATCTTTATAGAACTCACATAATGGAATTAATTGTCAATCTTATGTCTGATTTAAGATTACAGTAGCCTCCCTTTTATAAGATAAGTAATAGTATAAAACTGGAGAGAATCTTTATAGAACTCTCATAATGGAATTAATTGTCAATCTTATGTCTGATTTAAGATTACAGTAACCTCCCTTTAATAAAGTAAGTAATAGTATAAAACTGGAGAGAATCTTTATAGAACTCACATAATGGAATTAATTGTCAATCTTATGTCTGATTTAAGATTACAGTAACCTCCCTTTAATAAAGTAAGTAATAGTATAAAACTGGAGAGAATCTTTATAGAACTCACATAATGGAATTAATTGTCAATCTTATGTCTGATTTAAGATTACAGTAGCCTTACTTGTATAAGATAAGTAATAGTATAAAACTGGAGAGAATCTTTATAGAACTCTCATAATGGAATTAATTGTCAATCATATGTCTGATTTAAGATTACAGTAGTCTCCCTTTTATAAAGTAAGTAATAGTATAAAACTGGAGAGAATCTTTATAGAACTCACATAATGGAATTAATTGTCAATCTTATGTCTGATTTAAGATTACAGTAGCCTCCCTTTTATAAGATAAGTAATAGTATAAAACTGGAGAGAATCTTTATAGAACTCTCATAATGGAATTAATTGTCAATCATATGTCTGATTTAAGATTACAGTAGTCTCCCTTTTATAAAGTAAGTAATAGTATAAAACTGGAGAGAATCTTTATAGAACTCACATAATGGAATTAATTGTCAATCTTATGTCTGATTTAAGATTACAGTAGCCTCCCTTTTATAAGATAAGTAATAGTATAAAACTGGAGAGAATCTTTATAGAACTCACATAATGGAATTAATTGTCAATCTTATGTCTGATTTAAGATTACAGTAGCCTCCCTTTTATAAGATAAGTAATAGTATAAAACTGGAGAGAATCTTTATAGAACTCACATAATGGAATTAATTGTCAATCATATGTCTGATTTAAGATTACAGTAGTCTCCCTTTTATAAAGTAAGTAATAGTATAAAACTGGAGAGAATCTTTATAGAACTCACATAATGGAATTAATTGTCAATCTTAAGTCTGATTTAAGATTACAGTAGCCTCCCTTTTATAAGATAAGTAATAGTATAAAACTGGAGAGAATCTTTATAGAACTCACATAATGGAATTAATTGTCAATCTTATGTCTGATTTAAGATTACAGTAGCCTCCCTTTTATAAGATAAGTAATAGTATAAAACTGGAGAGAATCTTTATAGAACTCTCATAATGGAATTAATTGTCAATCTTATGTCTGATTTTAGATTACAGTAACCTCCCTTTAATAAAGTAAGTAATAGTATAAAACTGGAGAGAATCTTTATAGAACTCACATAATGGAATTAATTGTCAATCTTATGTCTGATTGAAGATTACAGTAACCTCCCTTTAATAAAGTAAGTAATAGTATAAAACTGGAGAGAATCTTTATAGAACTCACATAATGGAATTAATTGTCAATCTTATGTCTGATTTAAGATTACAGTAGCCTTACTTGTATAAGATAAGTAATAGTATAAAACTGGAGAGAATCTTTATAGAACTCTCATAATGGAATTAATTGTCAATCTTATGTCTGATTTAAGATTACAGTAGCCTTACTTGTATAAGATAAGTAATAGTATAAAACTGGAGAGAATCTTTATAGAACTCACATAATGGAATTAATTGTCAATCTTATGTCTGATTTAAGATTACAGTAGCCTTACTTGTATAAGATAAGTAATAGTATAAAACGAGAGAATCTTTATAGAACTCTCATAATGGAATTAATTGTCAATCTTATGTCTGATTTAAGATTACAGTAGCCTTACTTGTATAAGATAAGTAATAGTATAAAACTGTAGAGAATCTTTATAGAACTCTCATAATGGAATTAATTGTCAATCTTATGTCTGATTTAAGATTACAGTAGCCTTACTTGTATAAGATAAGTAATAGTATAAAACTGGAGAGAATCTTTATAGAACTCACATAATGGAATTAATTGTCAATCTTATGTCTGATTTAAGATTACAGTAGCCTTACTTGTATAAGATAAGTAATAGTATAAAACTGGAGAGAATCTTTATAGAACTCACATAATGGAATTAATTGTCAATCTTATGTCTGATTTAAGATTACAGTAGTCTCCCTTTTATAAAGTAAGTAATAGTATAAAACTGGAGAGAATCTTTATAGAACTCACATAATGGAATTAATTGTCAATCTTAAGTCTGATTTAAGATTACAGTAGCCTCCCTTTTATAAGATAAGTAATAGTATAAAACTGGAGAGAATCTTTATAGAACTCACATAATGGAATTAATTGTCAATCTTATGTCTGATTTAAGATTACAGTAGCCTCCCTTTTATAAGATAAGTAATAGTATAAAACTGGAGAGAATCTTTATAGAACTCTCATAATGGAATTAATTGTCAATCTTATGTCTGATTTAAGATTACAGTAACCTCCCTTTAATAAAGTAAGTAATAGTATAAAACTGGAGAGAATCTTTATAGAACTCACATAATGGAATTAATTGTCAATCTTATGTCTGATTTAAGATTACAGTAACCTCCCTTTAATAAAGTAAGTAATAGTATAAAACTGGAGAGAATCTTTATAGAACTCACATAATGGAATTAATTGTCAATCTTATGTCTGATTTAAGATTACAGTAGCCTTACTTGTATAAGATAAGTAATAGTATAAAACTGGAGAGAATCTTTATAGAACTCTCATAATGGAATTAATTGTCAATCTTATGTCTGATTTAAGATTACAGTATTCTTACTTGTATAAGATAAGTAATAGTATAAAACTGGAGAGAATCTTTATAGAACTCACATAATGGAATTAATTGTCAATCTTATGTCTGATTTAAGATTACAGTAGCCTTACTTGTATAAGATAAGTAATAGTATAAAACGAGAGAATCTTTATAGAACTCTCATAATGGAATTAATTGTCAATCTTATGTCTGATTTAAGATTACAGTAGCCTTACTTGTATAAGATAAGTAATAGTATAAAACTGTAGAGAATCTTTATAGAACTCTCATAATGGAATTAATTGTCAATCTTATGTCTGATTTAAGATTACAGTAGCCTTACTTGTATAAGATAAGTAATAGTATAAAACTGGAGAGAATCTTTATAGAACTCACATAATGGAATTAATTGTCAATCTTATGTCTGATTTAAGATTACAGTAGCCTTACTTGTATAAGATAAGTAATAGTATAAAACTGGAGAGAATCTTTATAGAACTCACATAATGGAATTAATTGTCAATCTTATGTCTGATTTAAGATTACAGTAACCTCCCTTTAATAAAGTAAGTAATAGTATAAAACTTGGGAGAATCTTTATAGAACTCACATAATGGAATTAATTGTCAATCTTATGTCTGATTTAAGATTACAGTAGCCTCCCTTTTATAAAATAAGTAATAGTATAAAACTGGAGAGAATCTTTATAGAACTCTCATAATGGAATTAATTGTCAATCTTATGTCTGATTTAAGATTACAGTAGCCTCCCTTTTATAAAATAAGTAATAGTATAAAACTGGAGAGAATCTTTATAGAACTCTCATAATGGAATTAATTGTCAATCTTATGTCTGATTTAAGATTACAGTAGCCTCCCTTTTATAAAATAAGTAATAGTATAAAACTGGAGAGAATCTTTATAGTACTCACATAATGGAATTAATTGTCAATCTTATGTCTGATTTAAGATTACAGTAGCCTCCCTTTTATAAAATAAGTAATAGTATAAAACTGGAGAGAATCTTTATAGAACTCTCATAATGGAATTAATTGTCAATCTTAAGTCTGATTTAAGATTACAGTAGCCTCCCTTTTATAAGATAAGTCATAGTATAAAACTGGAGAGAATCTTTATAGAACTCACATAATGGCATACCTGTTAACCCCCCCTTTGCACGGGATTCTCCAGCGTAAGAGCCTTATCTCCCGCATGGACTGGTTCTCCTGCACGGGAGACATTAATCTCCTGCACGATCTCCCCCCAACAAAAATCAAGTACAATAAAATCTTGACCTACATTTTGCGATCAATATTTCTGGAAATTTCCCATTTGGAACTCCCGCGCTGATGAAAAACGCCGAGAGATACGAATGGTAAAGGTGTTTAAATGATATCCGGTTATTGATCTGTTTGACACCTTTACAGGTAAATTGGGTCATGGAGATTAATTAAGGTGTTGATGATTATACAACAATTATCCACTGATTGACAGTTAATTGGGGATAAGGAAGTGGATTTGTGGCACACGCTTAGATGATTAGAAGTGTGATAGCGGCAATTAAAAATAGTTATCAACCGTTGTGCAAACAGGAGTCGGGCAACCTTTGATGTCGAGGAAAACTTCTTATTTCGATCAAACATGCAATGAATTCATCTCGGATTGAGTTGTTATGGCTTGTTTGGGACCAAAGCCGATCAAAGTATTATTTAAGGACTAAGTTCCAGGATGGAATTGATAAACCACAAAAATGCCGAAACGTATGCTATCACCCAACGCACCAGCAGCAAAGTGACTTTAATTTTAGTGCTCTATGACTTGATTGTTCAGAACATTCTGTCTTTATTGTTATTGCTTTGTTATAACCTTATGATTATGAATGACTATGAATAAATTATAAATACAGTTTTTATCCTTCATTCATCATATGAAACACTACTAAAAAGACAGAAATGTAAACAATATATATTGAAATGGGATGCAGTTGGTTCAATACTGAAACAAACAAAAAGAAAACATCAATTAACAATAAAAACATGCATCAAATACGTCGATAAAAAATCTCCAGCCAAAAATTTACAAATCTCCAGTTGTAGCATAGCAACTCTATCACATGTATGCAACTACAAGATACAATTTTGTGCGTTTAAAGGCGACATACAAAATCTCCCCCTTAGAAGAGTTGGTAGGGGGGAGATCTCCCCCCTAGCAATTCCCAGAGGTTAACAGGTATGATAATGGAATTAATTGTCAATCTTATGTCTGATTTAAGATTACAGTAGCCTCCCTTTTATAAGATAAGTAATAGTATAAAACTGGAGAGAATCTTTATAGAACTCACATAATGGAATTAATTGTCAATCTTATGTCTGATTTAAGATTACAGTAGCCTCCCTTTTATAAGATAAGTAATAGTATAAAACTGGAGAGAATCTTTATAGAACTCACATAATGGAATTAATTGTCAATCATATGTCTGATTTAAGATTACAGTAGTCTCCCTTTTATAAAGTAAGTAATAGTATAAAACTGGAGAGAATCTTTATAGAACTCACATAATGGAATTAATTGTCAATCTTATGTCTGATTTAAGATTACAGTAGCCTCCCTTTTATAAGATAAGTAATAGTATAAAACTGGAGAGAATCTTTATAGAACTCACATAATGGAATTAATTGTCAATCTTATGTCTGATTTAAGATTACAGTAGCCTCCCTTTTATAAGATAAGTAATAGTATAAAACTGGAGAGAATCTTTATAGAACTCACATAATGGAATTAATTGTCAATCATATGTCTGATTTAAGATTACAGTAGTCTCCCTTTTATAAAGTAAGTAATAGTATAAAACTGGAGAGAATCTTTATAGAACTCACATAATGGAATTAATTGTCAATCTTATGTCTGATTTAAGATTACAGTAGCCTGCCTTTTATAAGATAAGTAATAGTATAAAACTGGAGAGAATCTTTATAGAACTCTCATAATGGAATTAATTGTCAATCTTATGTCTGATTTAAGATTACAGTAGCCTCCCTTTTATAAGATAAGTAATAGTATAAAACTGGAGAGAATCTTTATAGAACTCTCATAATGGAATTAATTGTCAATCTTATGTCTGATTTAAGATTACAGTAGCCTCCCTTTTATAAGATAAGTAATAGTATAAAACTGGAGAGAATCTTTATAGAACTCACATAATGGAATTAATTGTCAATCTTATGTCTGATTTAAGATTACAGTAGTCTCCCTTTTATAAAGTAAGTAATAGTATAAAACTGGGGAGAATCTTTATAGAACTCACATAATGGAATTAATTGTCAATCTTATGTCTGATTTAAGATTACAGTAGCCTCCCTTTTATATGATAAGTACTAGTATAAAACTGGGGAGAATCTTTATAGAACTCACATAATGGAATTAATTGTCAATCTTTTGTCTGATTTAAGATTACAGTAGCCTCCCTTTTATATGATAAGTAATAGTATAAAACTGGAGAGAATCTTTATAGAACTCACATAATGGAATTAATTGTCAATCTTATGTCTGATTTAAGATTACAGTAGTCTCTCTTTTATAAAATAAGTAATAGTATAAAACTGGGGAGAACCTTTATAGAACTCTCATAATGGAATTAATTGTCAATCTTATGTCTGATTTAAGATTACAGTAGCCTCCCTTTTATAAGATAAGTAATAGTATAAAACTGGAGAGAATCTTTATAGAACTCACATAATGGAATTAATTGTCAATCTTATGTCTGATTTAAGATTACAGTAGTCTCCCTTTTATAAGATAAGTAATAGTATAAAACTGGAGAGAATCTTTATAGAACTCACATAATGGAATTAATTGTCAATCTTATGTCTGATTTAAGATTACAGTAGTCTCCCTTTTATAAGATAAGTAATAGTATAAAACTGGGGAGAATCTTTATAGAACTCACATAATGGAATTAATTGTCAATCTTATGTCTGATTTAAGATTACAGTAGCCTCCCTTTTATAAGATAAGTAATAGTATAAAACTGGGGAGAATCTTTATAGAACTCACATAATGGAATTAATTGTCAATCTTATGTCTGATTTAAGAATACAGTAGCCTCCCTTTTATAAGATAAGTAATAGTATAAAACTGGAGAGAATCTTTATAGAACTCACATAATGGAATTAATTGTCAATCTTAAGTCTGATTTAAGATTACAGTAGCCTCCCTTTTATAAAGTAAGTAATAGTATAAAACTGGAGAGAATCTTTATAGAACTCACATAATGGAATTAATTGTCAATCTTATGTCTGATTTAAGATTACAGTAGCCTCCCTTTTATAAGATAAGTAATAGTATAAAACTGGAGAGAATCTTTATAGAACTCACATAATGGAATTAATTGTCAATCTTATGTCTGATTTAAGATTACAGTAACCTCCCTTTTATATGATAAGTAATAGTATAAAACTGGAGAGAATCTTTATAGAACTCACATAATGGAATTAATTGTCAATCTTATGTCTGATTTAAGATTACAGTAGCCTCCCTTTTATAAAGTAAGTAATAGTATAAAACTGGGGAGAATCTTTATAGAACTCACATAATGGAATTAATTGTCAATCTTATGTCTGATTTAAGATTACAGTAGTCTCCCTTTTATAAGATAAGTAATAGTATAAAACTGGGGAGAATCTTTATAGAACTCACATAATGGAATTAATTGTCAATCTTATGTCTGATTTAAGATTACAGTAGCCTCCCTTTTATATGATAAGTAATAGTATAAAACTGGAGAGAATCTTTATAGAACTCACATAATGGAATTAATTGTCAATCTTATGTCTGATTTAAGATTACAGTAGCCTCCCTTTTATAAGGTAAGTAATAGTATAAAACTGGAGAGAATCTTTATAGAACTCACATAATGGAATTAATTGTCAATCATATGTCTGATTTAAGATTACAGTAGTCTCACTTTTATAAGGTAAGTAATAGTATAAAACTGGGGAGAATCTTTATAGAACTCACATAATGGAATTAATTGTCAATCTTATGTCTGATTTAAGATTACAGTAGCCTCCCTTTTATATGATAAGTAATAGTATAAAACTGGAGAGAATCTTTATAGAACTCACATAATGGAATTAATTGTCAATCTTATGTCTGATTTAAGATTACAGTAGCCTCCCTTTTATAAGGTAAGTAATAGTATAAAACTGGAGAGAATCTTTATAGAACTCACATAATGGAATTAATTGTCAATCTTATGTCTGATTTAAGATTACAGTAGTCTCCCTTTTATAAGATAAGTAATAGTATAAAACTGGGGAGAATCTTTATAGAACTCACATAATGGAATTAATTGTCAATCTTATGTCTGATTTAAGATTACAGTAGTCTCCCTTTTATAAGATAAGTAATAGTATAAAACTGGGGAGAATCTTTATAGAACTCACATAATGGAATTAATTGTCAATCTTATGTCTGATTTAAGATTACAGTAGTCTCCCTTTTATAAGATAAGTAATAGTATAAAACTGGGGAGAATCTTTATAGAACTCTCATAATGGAATTAATTGTCAATCTTATGTCTGATTTAAAATTACAGTAGCCTCCCTTTTATAAGATAAGTAATAGTATAAAACTGGAGAGAATCTTTATAGAACTCACATAATGGAATTAATTGTCAATCTTATGTCTGATTTAAGATTACAGTAGTCTCTCTTTTATAAGATAAGTAATAGTATAAAACTGGGGAGAATCTTTATAGAACTCTCATAATGGAATTAATTGTCAATCTTATGTCTGATTTAAGATTACAGTAGCCTCCCTTTTATAAGATAAGTAATAGTATAAAACTGGAGAGAATCTTTATAGAACTCACATAATGGAATTAATTGTCAATCTTATGTCTGATTTAAGATTACAGTAGTCTCCCTTTTATAAGATAAGTAATAGTATAAAACTGGAGAGAATCTTTATAGAACTCACATAATGGAATTAATTGTCAATCTTATGTCTGATTTAAGATTACAGTAGTCTCCCTTTTATAAGATAAGTAATAGTATAAAACTGGGGAGAATCTTTATAGAACTCACATAATGGAATTAATTGTCAATCTTATGTCTGATTTAAGATTACAGTAGTCTCCCTTTTATAAGATAAGTAATAGTATAAAACTGGGGAGAATCTTTATAGAACTCTCATAATGGAATTAATTGTCAATCTTATGTCTGATTTAAGAATACAGTAGCCTCCCTTTTATAAGATAAGTAATAGTATAAAACTGGAGAGAATCTTTATAGAACTCACATAATGGAATTAATTGTCAATCTTAAGTCTGATTTAAGATTACAGTAGCCTCCCTTTTATAAAGTAAGTAATAGTATAAAACTGGAGAGAATCTTTATAGAACTCACATAATGGAATTAATTGTCAATCTTATGTCTGATTTAAGATTACAGTAGCCTCCCTTTTATAAGATAAGTAATAGTATAAAACTGGAGAGAATCTTTATAGAACTCACATAATGGAATTAATTGTCAATCTTATGTCTGATTTAAGATTACAGTAACCTCCCTTTTATATGATAAGTAATAGTATAAAACTGGAGAGAATCTTTTTAGAACTCACATAATGGAATTAATTGTCAATCTTATGTCTGATTTAAGATTACAGTAGCCTCCCTTTTATAAAGTAAGTAATAGTATAAAACTGGGGAGAATCTTTATAGAACTCACATAATGGAATTAATTGTCAATCTTATGTCTGATTTAAGATTACAGTAGTCTCCCTTTTATAAGATAAGTAATAGTATAAAACTGGGGAGAATCTTTATAGAACTCACATAATGGAATTAATTGTCAATATTATGTCTGATTTAAGATTACAGTAGCCTCCCTTTTATAAGGTAAGTAATAGTATAAAACTGGGGAGAATCTTTATAGAACTCTCATAATGGAATTAATTGTCAATCTTATGTCTGATTTAAGATTACAGTAGCCTCCCTTTTATAAGATAAGTAATAGTATAAAACTGGAGAGAATCTTTATAGAACTCACATAATGGAATTAATTGTCAATCTTATGTCTGATTTAAGATTACAGTAGCCTCCCTTTTATATGATAAGTAATAGTATAAAACTGGAGAGAATCTTTATAGTACTCACATAATGGAATTAATTGTCAATCTTATGTCTGATTTAAGATTACAGTAGCCTCCCTTTTATAAGATAAGTAATAGTATAAAACTGGAGAGAATCTTTATAGAACTCACATAATGGAATTAATTGTCAATCTTATGTCTGATTTAAGATTACAGTAGCCTCCCTTTTATAAGGTAAGTAATAGTATAAAACTGGAGAGAATCTTTATAGAACTCACATAATGGAATTAATTGTCAATCTTATGTCTGATTTAAGATTACAGTAGTCTCCCTTTTATAAGATAAGTAATAGTATAAAACTGGGGAGAATCTTTATAGAACTCTCATAATGGAATTAATTGTCAATCTTATGTCTGATTTAAAATTACAGTAGCCTCCCTTTTATATGATAAGTAATAGTATAAAACTGGAGAGAATCTTTATAGAACTCACATAATGGAATTAATTGTCAATCTTATGTCTGATTTAAGATTACAGTAGTCTCCCTTTTATAAGATAAGTAATAGTATAAAACTGGAGAGAATCTTTATAGAACTCACATAATTGAATTAATTGTCAATCTTATGTCTGATTTAAGATTACAGTAGCCTCCCTTTTATAAGATAAGTAATAGTATAAAACTGGGGAGAATCTTTATAGAACTCACATAATGGAATTAATTGTCAATCTTATGTCTGATTTAAGATTACAGTAGCCTCCCTTTTATATGATAAGTAATAGTATAAAACTGGAGAGAATCTTTATAGAACTCACATAATGGAATTAATTGTCAATTTTATGTCTGATTTAAGATTACAGTAGCCTCCCTTTTATAAAGTAAGTAATAGTATAAAACTGGAGAGAATCTTTATAGAACTCACATAATGGAATTAATTGTCAATCTTATGTCTGATTTAAGATTACAGTAGCCTCCCTTTTATAAGGTAAGTAATAGTATAAAACTGGAGAGAATCTTTATAGAACTCACATAATGGAATTAATTGTCAATCTTATGTCTGATTTAAGATTACAGTAGCCTCCCTTTTATAAGATAAGTAATAGTATAAAACTGGAGAGAATCTTTATAGAACTCACATAATGGAATTAATTGTCAATCTTATGTCTGATTTAAGATTACAGTAGCCTCCCTTTTATAAGGTAAGTAATAGTATAAAACTGGAGAGAATCTTTATAGAACTCACATAATGGAATTAATTGTCAATCTTATGTGATTTAAGATTACAGTAGTCTCCCTTTTATAAGATAAGTAATAGTATAAAACTGGGGAGAATCTTTATAGAACTCACATAATGGAATTAATTGTCAATCTTATGTCTGATTTAAGATTACAGTAGTCTCCCTTTTATAAGATAAGTAATAGTATAAAACTGGGGAGAATCTTTATAGAACTCACATAATGGAATTAATTGTCAATCTTATGTCTGATTTAAGATTACAGTAGTCTCCCTTTTATAAGATAAGTAATAGTATAAAACTGGGGAGAATCTTTATAGAACTCTCATAATGGAATTAATTGTCAATCTTATGTCTGATTTAAAATTACAGTAGCCTCCCTTTTATAAGATAAGTAATAGTATAAAACTGGAGAGAATCTTTATAGAACTCACATAATGGAATTAATTGTCAATCTTATGTCTGATTTAAGATTACAGTAGTCTCCCTTTTATAAGATAAGTAATAGTATAAAACTGGGGAGAATCTTTATAGAACTCTCATAATGGAATTAATTGTCAATCTTATGTCTGATTTAAGATTACAGTAGCCTCCCTTTTATAAGGTAAGTAATAGTATAAAACTGGAGAGAATCTTTATAGAACTCACATAATGGAATTAATTGTCAATCATATGTCTGATTTAAGATTACAGTAGTCTCCCTTTTATAAGGTAAGTAATAGTATAAAACTGGGGAGAATCTTTATAGAACTCACATAATGGAATTAATTGTCAATCTTAAGTCTGATTTAAGATTACAGTAGCCTCCCTTTTATATGATAAGTAATAGTATAAAACTGGAGAGAATCTTTATAGAACTCACATAATGGAATTAATTGTCAATCTTATGTCTGATTTAAGATTACAGTAGCCTCCCTTTTATAAGGTAAGTAATAGTATAAAACTGGAGAGAATCTTTATAGAACTCACATAATGGAATTAATTGTCAATCTTATGTCTGATTTAAGATTACAGTAGCCTCCCTTTTATATGATAAGTAATAGTATAAAACTGGAGAGAATCTTTATAGTACTCACATAATGGAATTAATTGTCAATCTTATGTCTGATTTAAGATTACAGTAGCCTCCCTTTTATAAGATAAGTAATAGTATAAAACTGGAGAGAATCTTTATAGAACTCACATAATGGAATTAATTGTCAATCTTATGTCTGATTTAAGATTACAGTAGCCTCCCTTTTATAAGGTAAGTAATAGTATAAAACTGGGGAGAATCTTTATAGAACTCTCATAATGGAATTAATTGTCAATCTTATGTCTGATTTAAGATTACAGTAGCCTCCCTTTTATAAGATAAGTAATAGTATAAAACTGGAGAGAATCTTTATAGAACTCACATAATGGAATTAATTGTCAATCTTATGTCTGATTTAAGATTACAGTAGTCTCCCTTTTATAAGATAAGTAATAGTATAAAACTGGAGAGAATCTTTATAGAACTCACATAATGGAATTAATTGTCAATCTTATGTCTGATTTAAGATTACAGTAGCCTCCCTTTTATAAGATAAGTAATAGTATAAAACTGGGGAGAATCTTTATAGAACTCACATAATGGAATTAATTGTCAATCTTATGTCTGATTTAAGATTACAGTAGCCTCCCTTTTATATGATAAGTAATAGTATAAAACTGGAGAGAATCTTTATAGAACTCACATAATGGAATTAATTGTCAATCTTATGTCTGATTTAAGATTACAGTAGCCTCCCTTTTATAAAGTAAGTAATAGTATAAAACTGGAGAGAATCTTTATAGAACTCACATAATGGAATTAATTGTCAATCTTATGTCTGATTTAAGATTACAGTAGCCTCCCTTTTATAAGGTAAGTAATAGTATAAAACTGGAGAGAATCTTTATAGAACTCACATAATGGAATTAATTGTCAATCTTATGTCTGATTTAAGATTACAGTAGCCTCCCTTTTATAAGATAAGTAATAGTATAAAACTGGAGAGAATCTTTATAGAACTCACATAATGGAATTAATTGTCAATCTTATGTCTGATTTAAGATTACAGTAGCCTCCCTTTTATAAGGTAAGTAATAGTATAAAACTGGAGAGAATCTTTATAGAACTCACATAATGGAATTAATTGTCAATCTTATGTCTGATTTAAGATTACAGTAGTCTCCCTTTTATAAGATAAGTAATAGTATAAAACTGGGGAGAATCTTTATAGAACTCACATAATGGAATTAATTGTCAATCTTATGTCTGATTTAAGATTACAGTAGTCTCCCTTTTATAAGATAAGTAATAGTATAAAACTGGGGAGAATCTTTATAGAACTCACATAATGGAATTAATTGTCAATCTTATGTCTGATTTAAGATTACAGTAGTCTCCCTTTTATAAGATAAGTAATAGTATAAAACTGGGGAGAATCTTTATAGAACTCTCATAATGGAATTAATTGTCAATCTTATGTCTGATTTAAAATTACAGTAGCCTCCCTTTTATAAGATAAGTAATAGTATAAAACTGGAGAGAATCTTTATAGAACTCACATAATGGAATTAATTGTCAATCTTATGTCTGATTTAAGATTACAGTAGTCTCTCTTTTATAAAATAAGTAATAGTATAAAACTGGGGAGAACCTTTATAGAACTCTCATAATGGAATTAATTGTCAATCTTATGTCTGATTTAAGATTACAGTAGCCTCCCTTTTATAAGATAAGTAATAGTATAAAACTGGAGAGAATCTTTATAGAACTCACATAATGGAATTAATTGTCAATCTTATGTCTGATTTAAGATTACAGTAGTCTCCCTTTTATAAGATAAGTAATAGTATAAAACTGGAGAGAATCTTTATAGAACTCACATAATGGAATTAATTGTCAATCTTATGTCTGATTTAAGATTACAGTAGTCTCCCTTTTATAAGATAAGTAATAGTATAAAACTGGGGAGAATCTTTATAGAACTCACATAATGGAATTAATTGTCAATCTTATGTCTGATTTAAGATTACAGTAGCCTCCCTTTTATAAGATAAGTAATAGTATAAAACTGGGGAGAATCTTTATAGAACTCACATAATGGAATAAATTGTCAATCTTATGTCTGATTTAAGAATACAGTAGCCTCCCTTTTATAAGATAAGTAATAGTATAAAACTGGAGAGAATCTTTATAGAACTCACATAATGGAATTAATTGTCAATCTTAAGTCTGATTTAAGATTACAGTAGCCTCCCTTTTATAAAGTAAGTAATAGTATAAAACTGGAGAGAATCTTTATAGAACTCACATAATGGAATTAATTGTCAATCTTATGTCTGATTTAAGATTACAGTAGCCTCCCTTTTATAAGATAAGTAATAGTATAAAACTGGAGAGAATCTTTATAGAACTCACATAATGGAATTAATTGTCAATCTTATGTCTGATTTAAGATTACAGTAACCTCCCTTTTATATGATAAGTAATAGTATAAAACTGGAGAGAATCTTTATAGAACTCACATAATGGAATTAATTGTCAATCTTATGTCTGATTTAAGATTACAGTAGCCTCCCTTTTATAAAGTAAGTAATAGTATAAAACTGGGGAGAATCTTTATAGAACTCACATAATGGAATTAATTGTCAATCTTATGTCTGATTTAAGATTACAGTAGTCTCCCTTTTATAAGATAAGTAATAGTATAAAACTGGGGAGAATCTTTATAGAACTCACATAATGGAATTAATTGTCAATCTTATGTCTGATTTAAGATTACAGTAGCCTCCCTTTTATATGATAAGTAATAGTATAAAACTGGAGAGAATCTTTATAGAACTCACATAATGGAATTAATTGTCAATCTTATGTCTGATTTAAGATTACAGTAGCCTCCCTTTTATAAGGTAAGTAATAGTATAAAACTGGAGAGAATCTTTATAGAACTCACATAATGGAATTAATTGTCAATCATATGTCTGATTTAAGATTACAGTAGTCTCACTTTTATAAGGTAAGTAATAGTATAAAACTGGGGAGAATCTTTATAGAACTCACATAATGGAATTAATTGTCAATCTTATGTCTGATTTAAGATTACAGTAGCCTCCCTTTTATATGATAAGTAATAGTATAAAACTGGAGAGAATCTTTATAGAACTCACATAATGGAATTAATTGTCAATCTTATGTCTGATTTAAGATTACAGTAGCCTCCCTTTTATAAGGTAAGTAATAGTATAAAACTGGAGAGAATCTTTATAGAACTCACATAATGGAATTAATTGTCAATCTTATGTCTGATTTAAGATTACAGTAGTCTCCCTTTTATAAGATAAGTAATAGTATAAAACTGGGGAGAATCTTTATAGAACTCACATAATGGAATTAATTGTCAATCTTATGTCTGATTTAAGATTACAGTAGTCTCCCTTTTATAAGATAAGTAATAGTATAAAACTGGGGAGAATCTTTATAGAACTCACATAATGGAATTAATTGTCAATCTTATGTCTGATTTAAGATTACAGTAGTCTCCCTTTTATAAGATAAGTAATAGTATAAAACTGGGGAGAATCTTTATAGAACTCTCATAATGGAATTAATTGTCAATCTTATGTCTGATTTAAAATTACAGTAGCCTCCCTTTTATAAGATAAGTAATAGTATAAAACTGGAGAGAATCTTTATAGAACTCACATAATGGAATTAATTGTCAATCTTATGTCTGATTTAAGATTACAGTAGTCTCTCTTTTATAAGATAAGTAATAGTATAAAACTGGGGAGAATCTTTATAGAACTCTCATAATGGAATTAATTGTCAATCTTATGTCTGATTTAAGATTACAGTAGCCTCCCTTTTATAAGATAAGTAATAGTATAAAACTGGAGAGAATCTTTATAGAACTCACATAATGGAATTAATTGTCAATCTTATGTCTGATTTAAGATTACAGTAGTCTCCCTTTTATAAGATAAGTAATAGTATAAAACTGGAGAGAATCTTTATAGAACTCACATAATGGAATTAATTGTCAATCTTATGTCTGATTTAAGATTACAGTAGTCTCCCTTTTATAAGATAAGTAATAGTATAAAACTGGGGAGAATCTTTATAGAACTCACATAATGGAATTAATTGTCAATCTTATGTCTGATTTAAGATTACAGTAGTCTCCCTTTTATAAGATAAGTAATAGTATAAAACTGGGGAGAATCTTTATAGAACTCTCATAATGGAATTAATTGTCAATCTTATGTCTGATTTAAGAATACAGTAGCCTCCCTTTTATAAGATAAGTAATAGTATAAAACTGGAGAGAATCTTTATAGAACTCACATAATGGAATTAATTGTCAATCTTAAGTCTGATTTAAGATTACAGTAGCCTCCCTTTTATAAAGTAAGTAATAGTATAAAACTGGAGAGAATCTTTATAGAACTCACATAATGGAATTAATTGTCAATCTTATGTCTGATTTAAGATTACAGTAGCCTCCCTTTTATAAGATAAGTAATAGTATAAAACTGGAGAGAATCTTTATAGAACTCACATAATGGAATTAATTGTCAATCTTATGTCTGATTTAAGATTACAGTAACCTCCCTTTTATATGATAAGTAATAGTATAAAACTGGAGAGAATCTTTTTAGAACTCACATAATGGAATTAATTGTCAATCTTATGTCTGATTTAAGATTACAGTAGCCTCCCTTTTATAAAGTAAGTAATAGTATAAAACTGGGGAGAATCTTTATAGAACTCACATAATGGAATTAATTGTCAATCTTATGTCTGATTTAAGATTACAGTAGTCTCCCTTTTATAAGATAAGTAATAGTATAAAACTGGGGAGAATCTTTATAGAACTCACATAATGGAATTAATTGTCAATATTATGTCTGATTTAAGATTACAGTAGCCTCCCTTTTATAAGGTAAGTAATAGTATAAAACTGGAGAGAATCTTTATAGAACTCACATAATGGAATTAATTGTCAATCTTATGTCTGATTTAAGATTACAGTAGTCTCCCTTTTATAAGATAAGTAATAGTATAAAACTGGGGAGAATCTTTATAGAACTCACATAATGGAATTAATTGTCAATCTTATGTCTGATTTAAGATTACAGTAGCCTCCCTTTTATAAGGTAAGTAATAGTATAAAACTGGAGAGAATCTTTATAGAACTCACATAATGGAATTAATTGTCAATCTTATGTCTGATTTAAGATTACAGTAGTCTCCCTTTTATAAGATAAGTAATAGTATAAAACTGGGGAGAATCTTTATAGAACTCACATAATGGAATTAATTGTCAATCTTATGTCTGATTTAAGATTACAGTAGTCTCCCTTTTATAAGATAAGTAATAGTATAAAACTGGGGAGAATCTTTATAGAACTCACATAATGGAATTAATTGTCAATCTTATGTCTGATTTAAGATTACAGTAGTCTCCCTTTTATAAGATAAGTAATAGTATAAAACTGGGGAGAATCTTTATAGAACTCTCATAATGGAATTAATTGTCAATCTTATGTCTGATTTAAAATTACAGTAGCCTCCCTTTTATAAGATAAGTAATAGTATAAAACTGGAGAGAATCTTTATAGAACTCACATAATGGAATTAATTGTCAATCTTATGTCTGATTTAAGATTACAGTAGTCTCCCTTTTATAAGATAAGTAATAGTATAAAACTGGAGAGAATCTTTATAGAACTCACATAATGGAATTAATTGTCAATCTTATGTCTGATTTAAGATTACAGTAGCCTCCCTTTTATAAGATAAGTAATAGTATAAAACTGGAGAGAATCTTTATAGAACTCACATAATGGAATTAATTGTCAATCTTATGTCTGATTTAAGATTACAGTAACCTCCCTTTTATATGATAAGTAATAGTATAAAACTGGAGAGAATCTTTTTAGAACTCACATAATGGAATTAATTGTCAATCTTATGTCTGATTTAAGATTACAGTAGCCTCCCTTTTATAAAGTAAGTAATAGTATAAAACTGGGGAGAATCTTTATAGAACTCACATAATGGAATTAATTGTCAATCTTATGTCTGATTTAAGATTACAGTAGTCTCCCTTTTATAAGATAAGTAATAGTATAAAACTGGGGAGAATCTTTATAGAACTCACATAATGGAATTAATTGTCAATATTATGTCTGATTTAAGATTACAGTAGCCTCCCTTTTATAAGGTAAGTAATAGTATAAAACTGGAGAGAATCTTTATAGAACTCACATAATGGAATTAATTGTCAATCTTATGTCTGATTTAAGATTACAGTAGCCTCCCTTTTATAAGATAAGTAGTAGTATAAAACTGGAGAGAATCTTTATAGAACTCACATAATGGAATTAATTGTCAATCTTATGTCTGATTTAAGATTACAGTAACCTCCCTTTTATATGATAAGTAATAGTATAAAACTGGGGAGAACCTTTATAGAACTCACATAATGGAATTAATTGTCAATCTTATGTCTGATTTAAGATTACAGTAGCCTCCCTTTTATAAGATAAGTAATAGTATAAAACTGGAGAGAATCTTTATAGAACTCTCATAATGGAATTAATTGTCAATCTTATGTCTGATTTAAGATTACAGTAGTCTCTCTTTTATAAGATAAGTAATAGTATAAAACTGGGGAGAATCTTTATAGAACTCTCATAATGGAATTAATTGTCAATCTTATGTCTGATTTAAGATTACAGTAGCCTCCCTTTTATAAGATAAGTAATAGTATAAAACTGGAGAGAATCTTTATAGAACTCACATAATGGAATTAATTGTCAATCTTATGTCTGATTTAAGATTACAGTAGTCTCCCTTTTATAAGATAAGTAATAGTATAAAACTGGAGAGAATCTTTATAGAACTCACATAATGGAATTAATTGTCAATCTTATGTCTGATTTAAGATTACAGTAGTCTCCCTTTTATAAGATAAGTAATAGTATAAAACTGGGGAGAATCTTTATAGAACTCACATAATGGAATTAATTGTCAATCTTATGTCTGATTTAAGATTACAGTAGCCTCCCTTTTATAAGATAAGTAATAGTATAAAACTGGGGAGAATCTTTATAGAACTCACATAATGGAATTAATTGTCAATCTTATGTCTGATTTAAGAATACAGTAGCCTCCCTTTTATAAGATAAGTAATAGTATAAAACTGGAGAGAATCTTTATAGAACTCACATAATGGAATTAATTGTCAATCTTAAGTCTGATTTAAGATTACAGTAGCCTCCCTTTTATAAAGTAAGTAATAGTATAAAACTGGAGAGAATCTTTATAGAACTCACATAATGGAATTAATTGTCAATCTTATGTCTGATTTAAGATTACAGTAGCCTCCCTTTTATAAGATAAGTAGTAGTATAAAACTGGAGAGAATCTTTATAGAACTCACATAATGGAATTAATTGTCAATCTTATGTCTGATTTAAGATTACAGTAACCTCCCTTTTATATGATAAGTAATAGTATAAAACTGGAGAGAATCTTTATAGAACTCACATAATGGAATTAATTGTCAATCTTATGTCTGATTTAAGATTACAGTAGCCTCCCTTTTATAAAGTAAGTAATAGTATAAAACTGGGGAGAATCTTTATAGAACTCACATAATGGAATTAATTGTCAATCTTATGTCTGATTTAAGATTACAGTAGTCTCCCTTTTATAAGATAAGTAATAGTATAAAACTGGGGAGAATCTTTATAGAACTCACATAATGGAATTAATTGTCAATCTTATGTCTGATTTAAGATTACAGTAGCCTCCCTTTTATATGATAAGTAATAGTATAAAACTGGAGAGAATCTTTATAGAACTCACATAATGGAATTAATTGTCAATCTTATGTCTGATTTAAGATTACAGTAGCCTCCCTTTTATAAGGTAAGTAATAGTATAAAACTGGAGAGAATCTTTATAGAACTCACATAATGGAATTAATTGTCAATCATATGTCTGATTTAAGATTACAGTAGTCTCACTTTTATAAGGTAAGTAATAGTATAAAACTGGGGAGAATCTTTATAGAACTCACATAATGGAATTAATTGTCAATCTTATGTCTGATTTAAGATTACAGTAGCCTCCCTTTTATATGATAAGTAATAGTATAAAACTGGAGAGAATCTTTATAGAACTCACATAATGGAATTAATTGTCAATCTTATGTCTGATTTAAGATTACAGTAGCCTCCCTTTTATAAGGTAAGTAATAGTATAAAACTGGAGAGAATCTTTATAGAACTCACATAATGGAATTAATTGTCAATCTTATGTCTGATTTAAGATTACAGTAGCCTCCCTTTTATATGATAAGTAATAGTATAAAACTGGAGAGAATCTTTATAGAACTCACATAATGGAATTAATTGTCAATCTTATGTCTGATTTAAGATTACAGTAGCCTCCCTTTTATAAGATAAGTAATAGTATAAAACTGGAGAGAATCTTTATAGAACTCACATAATGGAATTAATTGTCAATCTTATGTCTGATTTAAGATTACAGTAGCCTCCCTTTTATAAGATAAGTAATAGTATAAAACTGGGGAGAATCTTTATAGAACTCACATAATGGAATTAATTGTCAATCTTATGTCTGATTTAAGATTACAGTAGCCTCCCTTTTATAAGATAAGTAATAGTATAAAACTGGAGAGAATCTTTATAGAACTCACATAATGGAATTAATTGTCAATCTTATGTCTGATTTAAGATTACAGTAGCCTCCCTTTTATAAGATAAGTAATAGTATAAAACTGGGGAGAATCTTTATAGAACTCACATAATGGAATTAATTGTCAATCTTATGTCTGATTTAAGATTACAGTAGCCTCCCTTTTATATGATAAGTAATAGTATAAAACTGGAGAGAATCTTTATAGAACTCACATAATGGAATTAATTGTCAATATTATGTCTGATTTAAGATTACAGTAGCCTCCCTTTTATAAGGTAAGTAATAGTATAAAACTGGAGAGAATCTTTATAGAACTCACATAATGGAATTAATTGTCAATCTTATGTCTGATTTAAGATTACAGTAGCCTCCCTTTTATAAGATAAGTAATAGTATAAAACTGGAGAGAATCTTTATAGAACTCACATAATGGAATTAATTGTCAATCTTATGTCTGATTTAAGATTACAGTAGCCTCCCTTTTATAAGGTAAGTAATAGTATAAAACTGGAGAGAATCTATAGAACTCACATAATGGAATTAATTGTCAATCTTATGTCTGATTTAAGATTACAGTAGTCTCCCTTTTATAAGATAAGTAATAGTATAAAACTGGAGAGAATCTTTATAGAACTCACATAATGGAATTAATTGTCAATCTTATGTCTGATTTAAGATTACAGTAGCCTCCCTTTTATAAGATAAGTAATAGTATAAAACTGGAGAGAATCTTTATAGAACTCACATAATGGAATTAATTGTCAATCTTATGTCTGATTTAAGATTACAGTAGCCTCCCTTTTATAAGGTAAGTAATAGTATAAAACTGGAGAGAATCTTTATAGAACTCACATAATGGAATTAATTGTCAATCTTATGTCTGATTTAAGATTACAGTAGTCTCCCTTTTATAAGATAAGTAATAGTATAAAACTGGGGAGAATCTTTATAGAACTCACATAATGGAATTAATTGTCAATCTTATGTCTGATTTAAGATTACAGTAGTCTCCCTTTTATAAGATAAGTAATAGTATAAAACTGGGGAGAATCTTTATAGAACTCACATAATGGAATTAATTGTCAATCTTATGTCTGATTTAAGATTACAGTAGTCTCCCTTTTATAAGATAAGTAATAGTATAAAACTGGGGAGAATCTTTATAGAACTCTCATAATGGAATTAATTGTCAATCTTATGTCTGATTTAAGATTACAGTAGCCTCCCTTTTATAAGATAAGTAATAGTATAAAACTGGAGAGAATCTTTATAGAACTCACATAATGGAATTAATTGTCAATCTTATGTCTGATTTAAGATTACAGTAGCCTCCCTTTTATAAGATAAGTAATAGTATAAAACTGGAGAGAATCTTTATAGAACTCACATAATGGAATTAATTGTCAATCTTATGTCTGATTTAAGATTACAGTAGCCTCCCTTTTATAAGGTAAGTAATAGTATAAAACTGGAGAGAATCTTTATAGAACTCACATAATGGAATTAATTGTCAATCTTATGTCTGATTTAAGATTACAGTAGTCTCCCTTTTATAAGATAAGTAATAGTATAAAACTGGGGAGAATCTTTATAGAACTCACATAATGGAATTAATTGTCAATCTTATGTCTGATTTAAGATTACAGTAGTCTCCCTTTTATAAGATAAGTAATAGTATAAAACTGGGGAGAATCTTTATAGAACTCACATAATGGAATTAATTGTCAATCTTATGTCTGATTTAAGATTACAGTAGCCTCCCTTTTATAAGGTAAGTAATAGTATAAAACTGGAGAGAATCTTTATAGAACTCACATAATGGAATTAATTGTCAATCTTATGTCTGATTTAAGATTACAGTAGTCTCCCTTTTATAAGATAAGTAATAGTATAAAACTGGGGAGAATCTTTATAGAACTCAAATAATGGAATTAATTGTCAATCTTATTTCTGATTTAAGATTACAGTAGTCTCCCTTTTATAAGATAAGTAATAGTATAAAACTGGGGAGAATCTTTATAGAACTCACATAATGGAATTAATTGTCAATCTTATGTCTGATTTAAGATTACAGTAGTCTCCCTTTTATAAGGTAAGTAATAGTATAAAACTGGAGAGAATCTTTATAGAACTTTCATAATGGAATTAATTGTCAATCTTATGTCTGATTTAAGATTACAGTAGCCTCCCTTTTATAAGGTAAGTAATAGTATAAAACTGGAGAGAATCTATAGAACTCACATAATGGAATTAATTGTCAATCTTATGTCTGATTTAAGATTACAGTAGTCTCCCTTTTATAAGATAAGTAATAGTATAAAACTGGAGAGAATCTTTATAGAACTCACATAATGGAATTAATTGTCAATCTTATGTCTGATTTAAGATTACAGTAGCCTCCCTTTTATAAGATAAGTAATAGTATAAAACTGGAGAGAATCTTTATAGAACTCACATAATGGAATTAATTGTCAATCTTATGTCTGATTTAAGATTACAGTAGCCTCCCTTTTATAAGGTAAGTAATAGTATAAAACTGGAGAGAATCTTTATAGAACTCACATAATGGAATTAATTGTCAATCTTATGTCTGATTTAAGATTACAGTAGTCTCCCTTTTATAAGATAAGTAATAGTATAAAACTGGGGAGAATCTTTATAGAACTCACATAATGGAATTAATTGTCAATCTTATGTCTGATTTAAGATTACAGTAGTCTCCCTTTTATAAGATAAGTAATAGTATAAAACTGGGGAGAATCTTTATAGAACTCACATAATGGAATTAATTGTCAATCTTATGTCTGATTTAAGATTACAGTAGTCTCCCTTTTATAAGATAAGTAATAGTATAAAACTGGGGAGAATCTTTATAGAACTCTCATAATGGAATTAATTGTCAATCTTATGTCTGATTTAAGATTACAGTAGCCTCCCTTTTATAAGATAAGTAATAGTATAAAACTGGAGAGAATCTTTATAGAACTCACATAATGGAATTAATTGTCAATCTTATGTCTGATTTAAGATTACAGTAGCCTCCCTTTTATAAGATAAGTAATAGTATAAAACTGGAGAGAATCTTTATAGAACTCACATAATGGAATTAATTGTCAATCTTATGTCTGATTTAAGATTACAGTAGCCTCCCTTTTATAAGGTAAGTAATAGTATAAAACTGGAGAGAATCTTTATAGAACTCACATAATGGAATTAATTGTCAATCTTATGTCTGATTTAAGATTACAGTAGTCTCCCTTTTATAAGATAAGTAATAGTATAAAACTGGGGAGAATCTTTATAGAACTCACATAATGGAATTAATTGTCAATCTTATGTCTGATTTAAGATTACAGTAGTCTCCCTTTTATAAGATAAGTAATAGTATAAAACTGGGGAGAATCTTTATAGAACTCACATAATGGAATTAATTGTCAATCTTATGTCTGATTTAAGATTACAGTAGCCTCCCTTTTATAAGGTAAGTAATAGTATAAAACTGGAGAGAATCTTTATAGAACTCACATAATGGAATTAATTGTCAATCTTATGTCTGATTTAAGATTACAGTAGTCTCCCTTTTATAAGATAAGTAATAGTATAAAACTGGGGAGAATCTTTATAGAACTCAAATAATGGAATTAATTGTCAATCTTATTTCTGATTTAAGATTACAGTAGTCTCCCTTTTATAAGATAAGTAATAGTATAAAACTGGGGAGAATCTTTATAGAACTCACATAATGGAATTAATTGTCAATCTTATGTCTGATTTAAGATTACAGTAGTCTCCCTTTTATAAGGTAAGTAATAGTATAAAACTGGAGAGAATCTTTATAGAACTTTCATAATGGAATTAATTGTCAATCTTATGTCTGATTTAAGATTACAGTCGCCTCCCTTTTATAAGATAAGTAGGTGTAAAACCTATAATTCATTTCTTTTACACTTTCTACTAAATTTGTGTTTCTTTGAGCCTACCTGGTCAACCTTTCGAAGACCATACATTTTCTGAAACGTCCATGATTCCTCTAGGTTCTGTTAAAATATCAGGCCATGTTTAAAATCTTGGAGGGAAATGCCAGACTATGGAAAATACCTACTCTAAAAATAGCTCCGTCATCCCCCAGAAATTCCCTATTTATAGGTCATGCATCAAATCCTCCATATCCATATCAAAATACAACTAAATCAATCAAATTTGGGCTCAAATTAATCCGTATACATTTAACTTCAATTATCAGTTTTAATTATTCCATTCCATTCAGTATTTTTCACAATACAACAATGTGAAAGGTACTTTTTTCTTTAAAAGGGGCTACTTTTGTATATGTTCTTAGCGCTGATTGGTGGAATTACTGGTTTGACACCTAAAGAGCAACTTTTTGGGCCTCAAATTTGCTAAAACTTACTGCAAACTTAGTCATATAAATTTTGAGTAAAATTCTAGAATTTTGGCATTTTCCGTGCAAGGGCTTTCCTAAAAATAACAAAAATGTAAAGCCTTAAAATGAACTGTTGGGAGATTTTTTTTTTAAATGTGTCATAACACTTCTTTTGGAAAATGGAAATTTCAAGTCTTCAAACAATATCAGTTTATAATTTTCTTAGTGAAATGCATTAAATACATATTAAACAAGATCAAAACATAAATGTGCTGTAGAAATCAAATTGAGTTTAGGCCAAAAAAAAATATATTTTTGTTTACGGTTACATCCTCCAAGGTAGGTCGGATTTCCATTTTATTTTATTTTTTCATTTTATTTCACATACGGAAATTCTGGATTGCGGACCTATCCGTATCCGGAAAAGGTACCGGACTTTAGAATATATTTGATTGCTCTCCGGTGTGAAGGTGTTATAATAGATGTTTTCAGAAATCGGTGATTACCTAGTTATCGTTCGTGGACGCTAGGTGGTGTTACTATCGTCCGCCATTACGAAAGTGTAACAATCGGTTGTTGACACTAGTTACGATTATTCAGTATTCATAATTGGATTAGATAAACACGCTTCAGTTAATATTTTATGGCTTATTCCCGTGATTTTGGCCGAATATTTCGAAATATGGATTATTGAATTGAACTTAAACGGTTATTGTTTAAATTGTTCAGAATCACAAAGTTCAGGACCAGGTCGGACAAATCTATATGGTCATCAATATTATCAAAATTAAAAAAAGAATTAGCTAGTCATTTTGCCAGATGTGGGCTAACAGATCGATCTGTAGCTATTCAGATTTTAACCTTGCTTATGTGGCAGAATTTCAATACAAAACGGGGTACGCAACAACAAAAAACGGTTGGAATGGAAACCCTCAACACACATTTTATACTAACGGTATATATTTTGTACAAAAAAACTAAGTTCCTTTCGAATATTGTCTTCACTTCACAAAGCCACAAAGTCGCATATTTTTATGATGTAGGGAGCACTTATGCAATTGACCAAAAAATCAATCATTTGCACAATGATAGAGTAGCAAATATGTAGAGGAATAATGTTCCTTCCGTATGCAGTAGAGGATAACATAGAAAGAAAAAAAAACGGAGTTAAATGTTGTCTTAAATGAAAGTTTAAATACTATAAACAAAGGAAACGGGAACAAAGTGAGCAGTGTAGGAATTATTGTTTTTCGTGTAGAAGCCGCATAAGATAATTAACAATTTACAAAGAGGTATCACATTTCTGTAGATAAATCTTGATTCTGTAAGAAGTAAAAATGAACGACATGATGTCCTGCAACAAAATTCGGCGATTTTTTTTTCTTTTAGTTTTTTGTTATTATAATTCAGTTATATTAATTTTTTATCATTATTAACCCTTTGTGGGAAGGGGGTAGAGTTTAACTGTCATATTGCAAATCAAATACATGTAAGAATCAACCCAATACATAAATAAAATTTTTGTGTTTTAGTGATGTCTTTGCTATAACTTGTTATGCAATACACAGTTAACTATCAGTTATAATGATAGTTATCTTTCTACAATATGAATTTAACACCTTTGTTGCAAAATGACACGACTGTCTAAGTGCCAAACCCGGGAAGCATCGCATCGCATCGCTGTTGACACGGTCGACCTTCAGCAGACTACAAGTCTAGAAAGAGCTACCACTTCCTTAACACGTCAATATTAAATTTTAATTAATCTTCAAAAACATATAAAATTAAAGAATAAATCAATATAAAACTATGAAATCCTAGCAAAGAAATTTAAAAAAGAAGACAAATGGGGTGAAAAATGCCCGTCCGATTCACGTATCTGAAACCTGGGAGCAAATATTTATATTGGGTTCCTCATGAAACTTTTTTTTTTTAGATAAAGAAATTCAGATATTCAGATGTTTTAATTTGATAAAACTTAAATTCCTTTTCATCTTCACTACAGAAATTGACTGACAAAAAGTTTTAATTTGTTTTACAATTTAACAAACAAAAAATAAATAAAAATAAAACAGAATTGAAAAATGCACCTTAAGATGTCACATTCAAAGTTAAGTTCTTTCTTATAAGTTAGGCACACTTTTTATCATTATTATTTCACTTTAAATCGCATGGTAATAATTTCAAAAAGCATATATTATAATTTATATATTTACTTTTTAATTTCATACAAAATATTAATTTGATTACCCTTTTTTTCTTATGCTTGAAAAGCAACAAAAAAAAAACAAAAAAGGGAAAAAAGTGCATGCAGTTTTTTATCAAGTAGGATTTATACTGATTTTGTATCGGGAATATAACGGTAATTAAAAAGAAAAATACATACCAGGTAATTTATTTGTTGTCATTATATCGCCGTTTACAAATCACTTCACAGCAGGTGTTATCATTGAATTTCAAGCCGAAATAACAGTATATTGTGACACCTGTACTAGAGAAACCATACATTAGCGTATCGATAAACCCAGAGAACATAAGATTTTGACACTTTACTAATGGCGGACACACTCGGAAGTTGATAATGGCCGCGCCCATGTTTTTAAGAATAAAAAGGTCTATACCTCAACCAAATTGTTGCGGTTGTATAATAAAAAAATTGATGCCTATTATTTTTCAGGATGTAACCGGAAACAGTTTTTTCAAGCCATTTTTGATGTGTCCACTTTCACTTTTGATTTACCGATAAAATGAACTAGGGACGGTCGGGTAACCGTAAACAGACATATATTTTTTTTTGGCCTTATTGAAATTTAACATTAAAATTTTCATTATTTTTGATCAATTATCTTTTATATTTTTGGATAGAAAATATGAAAACCTGTAAATAAACATTATCCAAGTATTTTGTTCACATAATGTCTCCAAATCTGATTAGCATCTTCCTCCAGGGTACTTCTGGCGCAGCAGGTATAATACCTGCAATTCATATAATTTTCAAAGGGGGGTCCAATAAATGGCTGTTATTAATTAGATATGATAAATTTTCTATAAAAGTTTGGTTTTCAATAAAAATTAAACATTCCTTCACATTTTGGAAGAAATAAACATCATATCCACAGTTTTAAAAGCCTATTTGAAGGCAGAAATGGGAAGAAAAAGGAGACAACTTTCAAAAATATTTGGATTTAAGGAACGGAACGCACCCAGTCATAAGGGTAAGAAATTAGAATATGAACAAAATTCTAGTTACAAACCTTTTATGAGGTTGAAAGGTGCTGTTTTTGAGTCTAGAGTCACACAAGAGAGTGACGGAGTCCTGACAATTCTGGATGTTGACCAATCTCCTTGTCCTCCAATGTTATTACGTCCTCGCCCCAAGAGTCCTGGAATTCTCGATGATTTTCTTGAATCAACAGTCTCTGATCCTGACAATCACACGTATAAACATTATGTTCCTTCTCTTGTGAGTGTTCTGCCTCTGATCCTGACAATCACACATACAAACATTATGTTCCTTCTCTTGTGAGTGTTCTGCCTCTGATCCTGACAATCACACATACAAACATTATGTTCCTTCTCTTGTGAGTGTTCTGCCTCTGATCCTGACAATCACACATACAAACATTATGTTCCTTCTCTTGTGAGTGTTCTGCCTCTGATCCTGACAATCACACATACAAACATTATGTTCCTTCTCTTGTGAGTGTTCTGCCTCTGATCCTGACAATCACACATACATACATTATGTTCCTTCTCTTGTGAGTGTTCTGCCTCTGATCCTGACAATCACACATACAAACATTATGTTCCTTCTCTTGTGAGTGTTCTGCCTCTGATCCTGACAATCACACATACAAACATTATGTTCCTTCTCTTGTGAGTGTTCTGCCTCTGATCCTGACAATCACACATACATACAATATGTTCCTTCTCTTGTGAGTGTTCTGCCTCTGATCCTGACAATCACACATACAAACATTATGTTCCTTCTCTTGTGAGTGTTCTGCCTCTGATCCTGACAATCACACATACAAACATTATGTTCCTTCTCTTGTGAGTGTTCTGCCTCTGATCCTGACAATCACACATACAAACATTATGTTCCTTCTCTTGTGAGTGTTCTGCCTCTGATCCTGACAATCACACATACATACATTATGTTCCTTCTCTTGTGAGTGTTCTGCCTCTGATCCTGACAATCACACATACAAACATTATGTTCCTTCTCTTGTGAGTGTTCTGCCTCTGATCCTGACAATCACACATACAAACATTATGTTCCTTCTCTTGTGAGTGTTCTGCCTCTGATCCTGACAATCACACATACAAACATTATGTTTCTTCTCTTGTGAGTGTTCTGCCTCTGATCCTGACAATCACACATACAAACATTATGTTCCTTCTCTTGTGAGTGTTCTGCCTCTGATCCTGACAATCACACATACAAACATTATGTTCCTTCTCTTGTGAGTGTTCTGCCTCTGATCCTGACAATCACACATACAAACATTATGTTTCTTCTCTTGTGAGTGTTCTGCCTCTGATCCTGACAATCACACATACAAACATTATGTTCCTTCTCTTGTGAGTGTTCTGCCTCTGATCCTGACAATCACACATACAAACATTATGTTCCTTCTCTTGTGAGTGTTCTGCCTCTGATCCTGACAATCACACATACAAACATTATGTTCCTTCTCTTGTGAGTGTTCTGCCTCTGATCCTGACAATCACACATACATACATTATGTTCCTTCTCTTGTGAGTGTTCTGCCTCTGATCCTGACAATCACAAATACAAACATTATGTTCCTTCTCTTGTGAGTGTTCTGCCTCTGATCCTGACAATCACACATACAAACATTATGTTCCTTCTCTTGTGAGTGTTCTGCCTCTGATCCTGACAATCACACATACAAACAATATGTTCCTTCTCTTGTGAGTGTTCTGCCTCTGATCCTGACAATCACACATACAAACATTATGTTCCTTCTCTTGTGAGTGTTCTGCCTCTGATCCTGACAATCACACATACAAACATTATGTTCCTTCTCTTGTGAGTGTTCTGCCTCTGATCCTGACAATCACACATACAAACATTATGTTCCTTCTCTTGTGAGTGTTCTGCCTCTGATCCTGACAATCACACATACATACATTATGTTCCTTCTCTTGTGAGTGTTCTGCCTCTGATCCTGACAATCACACATACAAACATTATGTTTCTTCTCTTGTGAGTGTTCTGCCTCTGATCCTGACAATCACACATACAAACATTATGTTCCTTCTCTTGTGAGTGTTCTGCCTCTGATCCTGACAATCACACATACAAACATTATGTTCCTTCTCTTGTGAGTGTTCTGCCTCTGATCCTGACAATCACACATACATACATTATGTTCCTTCTCTTGTGAGTGTTCTGCCTCTGATCCTGACAATCACACATACAAACATTATGTTCCTTCTCTTGTGAGTGTTCTGCCTCTGATCCTGACAATCACACATACAAACATTATGTTCCATCTCTTGTGAGTGTTCTGCCTCTGATCCTGACAATCACACATACAAACATTATGTTTCTTCTCTTGTGAGTGTTCTTCTTCTGATCCTGACAATCACACATACAAACATTATGTTCCTTCTCTTGTGAGTGTTCTGCCTCTGATCCTGACAATCACACATACAAACATTATGTTCCTTCTCTTGTGAGTGTTCTGCCTCTGATCCTGACAATCACACATACAAACATTATGTTCCTTCTCTTGTGAGTGTTCTGCCTCTGATCCTGACAATCACACATACAAACATTATGTTCCTTCTCTTGTGAGTGTTCTGCCTCTGATCCTGACAATCACACATACATACATTATGTTCCTTCTCTTGTGAGTGTTCTGCCTCTGATCCTGACAATCACACATACAAACATTATGTTCCTTCTCTTGTGAGTGTTCTGCCTCTGATCCTGACAATCACACATACAAACATTATGTTCCTTCTCTTGTGAGTGTTCTGCCTCTGATCCTGACAATCACACATACAAACATTATGTTCCTTCTCTTGTGAGTGTTCTGCCTCTGATCCTGACAATCACACATACATACATTATGTTCCTTCTCTTGTGAGTGTTCTGCCTCTGATCCTGACAATCACACATACAAACATTATGTTCCTTCTCTTGTGAGTGTTCTGCCTCTGATCCTGACAATCACACATACAAACATTATGTTCCTTCTCTTGTGAGTGTTCTGCCTCTGATCCTGACAATCACACATACAAACATTATGTTCCTTCTCTTGTGAGTGTTCTGCCTCTGATCCTGACAATCACACATACATACATTATGTTCCTTCTCTTGTGAGTGTTCTGCCTCTGATCCTGACAATCACACATACAAACATTATGTTCCTTCTCTTGTGAGTGTTCTGCCTCTGATCCTGACAATCACACATACAAACATTATGTTCCATCTCTTGTGAGTGTTCTGCCTCTGATCCTGACAATCACACATACAAACATTATGTTCCTTCTCTTGTGAGTGTTCTGCCTCTGATCCTGACAATCACACATACAAACATTATGTTCCTTCTCTTGTGAGTGTTCTGCCTCTGATCCTGACAATCACACATACAAACATTATGTTCCTTCTCTTGTGAGTGTTCTGCCTCTGATCCTGACAATCACACATACATACATTATGTTCCTTCTCTTGTGAGTGTTCTGCCTCTGATCCTGACAATCACACATACAAACATTATGTTCCTTCTCTTGTGAGTGTTCTGCCTCTGATCCTGACAATCACACGTACAAACATTATGTTCCTTCTCTTGTGAGTGTTCTGCCTCTGATCCTGACAATCACACATACAAACATTATGTTCCTTCTCTTGTGAGTGTTCTGCCTCTGATCCTGACAATCACACATACAAACATTATGTTCCTTCTCTTGTGAGTGTTCTGCCTCTGATCCTGACAATCACACATACAAACATTATGTTCCTTCTCTTGTGAGTGTTCTGCCTCTGATCCTGACAATCACACATACATACATTATGTTCCTTCTCTTGTGGGTGTTCTGCCTCTGATCCTGACAATCACACATACAAACATTATGTTCCTTCTCTTGTGAGTGTTCTGCCTCTGATCCCGACAATCACACATACAAACATTATGTTCCTTCTCTTGTGAGTGTTCTGCCTCTGATCCCGACAATCACACATACAAACATTATGTTCCTTCTCTTGTGAGTGTTCTGCCTCTGATCCCGACAATCACACATACATACATTATGTTCCTTCTCTTGTGAGTGTTCTGCCTCTGATCCCGACAATCACACATACAAACATTATGTTCCTTCTCTTGTGAGTGTTCTGCCTCTGATCCTGACAATCACACATACAAACATTATGTTCCTTCTCTTGTGAGTGTTCTGCCTCTGATCCTGACAATCACACATACATACATTATGTTCCTTCTCTTGTGAGTGTTCTGCCTCTGATCCTGACAATCACACATACATACATTATGTTCCTTCTCTTGTGAGTGTTCTGCCTCTGATCCTGACAATCACACATACATACATTATGTTCCTTCTCTTGTGAGTGTTCTGCCTCTGATCCTGAAAATCACACATACAAACATTATGTTCCTTCTCTTGTGAGTGTTCTGCCTCTGATCCTGACAATCACACATACAAACATTATGTTCCTTCTCTTGTGAGTGTTCTGCCTCTGATCCTGACAATCACACATACAAACATTATGTTTCTTCTCTTGTGAGTGTTCTGCCTCTGATCCTGACAATCACACATACAAACATTATGTTCCTTCTCTTGTGAGTGTTCTGCCTCTGATCCTGACAATCACACATACAAACATTATGTTCCTTCTCTTGTGAGTGTTCTGCCTCTGATCCTGACAATCACACATACAAACATTATGTTCCTTCTCTTGTGAGTGTTCTGCCTCTGATCCTGACAATCACACATACATACATTATGTTCCTTCTCTTGTGAGTGTTCTGCCTCTGATCCTGACAATCACACATACAAACATTATGTTCCTTCTCTTGTGAGTGTTCTGCCTCTGATCCTGACAATCACACATACAAACATTATGTTCCTTCTCTTGTGAGTGTTCTGCCTCTGATCCTGACAATCACACATACAAACATTATGTTCCTTCTCTTGTGAGTGTTCTGCCTCTGATCCTGACAATCACACATACAAACATTATGTTCCTTCTCTTGTGAGTGTTCTGCCTCTGATCCTGACAATCACACATACAAACATTATGTTCCTTCTCTTGTGAGTGTTCTGCCTCTGATCCTGACAATCACACATACAAACATTATGTTCCTTCTCTTGTGAGTGTTCTGCCTCTGATCCTGACAATCACACATACAAACATTATGTTCCTTCTCTTGTGAGTGTTCTGCCTCTGATCCTGACAATCACACATACAAACATTATGTTCCTTCTCTTGTGAGTGTTCTGCCTCTGATCCTGACAATCACACATACAAACATTATGTTCCTTCTCTTGTGAGTGTTCTGCCTCTGATCCTGACAATCACACATACAAACATTATGTTCCTTCTCTTGTGAGTGTTCTGCCTCTGATCCTGACAATCACACATACATACATTATGTTCCTTCTCTTGTGAGTGTTCTGCCTCTGATCCTGACAATCACACATACAAACATTATGTTCCTTCTCTTGTGAGTGTTCTGCCTCTGATCCTGACAATCACACATACAAACATTATGTTCCATCTCTTGTGAGTGTTCTGCCTCTGATCCTGACAATCACACATACAAACATTATGTTTCTCTCTTGTGAGTGTTCTTCTTCTGATC